>VZTB01001931.1:83071-102043 GCA_013397245.1 Thryothorus ludovicianus
TCTCCCTCCCTCTCTCCTTTTCTCCCTCCCTTTCTCCTTTTCTCCCTCCCTTTCTTTCTTTTATCTTTATTTTATTCCCTGGCATTAAACCATTACTGTATGTATTGTATCTTTGTGAGAAAACCAAAATCCTATAAAAAAAAAATTAAGAACTACTTTTTTGCTTGATTGGCACTTTTTGTTAGACTCCAATATGAGTTAGTTGGTTGTACCAGTTAAAAGTGAGACCTGATACACCATGCAAACCATGCTTAAGGAAGTGTTCAAAAAACCCATATTAGTTGTGGAATCTGAATGTTCAAATGTCTTTGTAGGCTCCCTGCAATGACCATACAAAGAAGATACTTAGCAAAAATGAATAAGATTGTTGTCCTTCCTTTTCTTCTTTGAAGACTGAAAAAAAAATAATTTCCAAATCTCTTCACAGATGTTTAAGTAATATAGCCGAATTCTTATGTAGAGTAGTCCTGAAGGAACTTGTCAAAAAACTTCACTTGAATTCCTACTGTGCAGCAGTTTGAGTTTCTTTTCATAGAGACATCTTTAATGATTATTTTGTCTGAGATTTCCACATTGACATTGTAGTATCTTGAAAATACAGTTCTTGAAAATGTCAGATGGCAGCTTTAAGAAGTTTTTATTTTACACTTTCCTGGACAGTGACCAGTTAAAGATCTTAAGGGTGAAATTACAGCTTCAGATGTGCTTTTTACTATGCTTGAGGAAATCCACTGCTGCCTCTGGTACATAATGTGTGAGTGGCGTGCCTTTTTTAACTCTTCATTTGTAGATAACTGTCTTAGTTCTTTCATGGCAGCGTGAGCCTGTTTGCACAGGTTGTGCAGCAGAGTACACAGAGAATGTGTGCTTGCACCAAACAGGCATTTACCCTTTGAGTGTTTGCGGTCATTTTACACTGTGCTATTCTGAGCCCTGATCTTCCCCCAGTCCTGTCCTGGCCTCTGTCCTCCACTCTCTCCTTACCATCTTTGATTCTGGCAACAGAAGTTCATTCCATAGCTCAGGTCAGACAGAAATGATGCATTGCATCACAGCTGCCTTTATGAAAGTGTTTATTTCATATCTGAAATGTTTTTATATACATTTGCTCTGCTATGACTTGCAGGAGGAGAAAGAAAGCAGTTTTACTGGAGGCAAAACTGCCACCTGTGAAAACTAATTGCGTAGGTTGTGTTGTGCTGATATCTCTGGGAATGATCCATCAGGAAGAAAGTAAATATCCTTAATCTGTTAGGAGATCAACTATATGCCAAAATGATCTCCTTTATCAAAGTGGTGATTGAAATATCCCTTCAGATTTGCAGTGGTATGTGTAAGGGGGGAGGGGGGGGAGGAAGGGAAGGAAGTATAACTCCTGTAGAGGCAGGTGCCTCATTTCAGCAAAGTATATAGACAAATGAAAAATTATGAACTTGAGAGGCTCTGACTTCATTAAAGACTGTAATTTAATATGCTTGGAATCCATTTACTTTCAAAGAAGAATTTCAAGAGACGAGGCTGCTCTTCAGCTTTTTTTTTTTTCCTTCGGTAAGATGAGGCTTGCAGTGTCAAATTATGCCCATCTCCTCACTTCTGCTCACTTCCAAAAGTTCTGCTCTACATCAGCTTTCCAAAAAACTCACAGTAGACTTAAAATGAAAAAGGCGGTTAAAAAATGCAGAGCTCTAAGGCAGTTCAGCTGCCTGCCACCTCTGGGTGTGTTGTTCATGCAATCATGTAAAAGCTTGCCATGGAAAACTTTAAAAAAGTTTGGGGCATTTCTTCAAGGCATGGGCAGGAAAAACTTTGTTTCTACAACATACTGTGTTCTTCAGTGGCTGCTGAGAACTTGCTGAGAACTTTTGGGCTTCCCACCTACCCCAGCTGCAGTGGCTTAGGGACTGTGCCCAAGTGCTCCAGGCTTGGTTCTGTGTCCCTGTGTTACAGGACAAGGTGGTGACTGGGTTTGTGTCAGCCTTATGAGGGTGAGACGGCTTGGACCCAGCGTGTTGCTTGACTTACTGAAACACCAAAGGCTAGGGTGTTCACTAGACAGGATTATTTCAGTTCAGTCTGGCTGTATCTTCATTGTATGATAAGGTGACTTTTTTCCTTATTTTTAAACTTTCAATTTCACTATACCTTAGAGACAGACCAGCTGAAGAAATTGCCACTTCTCTGTAAAAGCATGAAAACTTTTCTGCTAACACCATTCCTGTGATTTATGACCATTCAGTAGAGGTTTCAGACAGCTTTTCCAGACTTATATTTGGGTTGTGGGGACTCCATGGTGAAAATGATAATTAATAGGTTTTTTGGGGTGCTTACATTAATGGGGTATTTGACTGATACTTCACTACAATTTAATACTTGTCATATGTACTCAGTGACAATAAAATACATTACAGCAAATTGTAAATGTAAAACCATTTTGTAGCTCTATGTTGTAAGCAAAATATGAAATCCTGTTTACCTCACCATTTCCTTAATCCTAAATTCAATTTAACAAACTTAAGGTTGGAATATGGGAGAAAAAACCCGTAGGAAAAAAATGAATCAAAGGGCTGGGCTCGTCATGTGGCATGCCTCTAACACTTAAAAGTTGAGAATAACAGAGTATGTAGTAACAGTATGAAATCTCTCTATGAAATGAAAATCTTTTATACAGTTCTGTTAAGAATGAGTAACTAGAGGAAATAACACTAGAGCGACCTTAAAATCTGAAATTGACTCCTAGTATCATACCTCTAATTAAATAAATTTTATCTTTGGGATTATCAGCAGTGGATGTAAGCAGTCAGAGGGAGATGTCAAAATGACAGATTGTGTTATATATTGAGATATTTTGTAGCAAAGGAGACCAAATGAAGTAATAGAATTAATTGTTAGTGGCAGTGGAGATCAATTTTCAAAAATATGCATTTTCAGGCATGAATTTGATTGCCTTATATATTTACCAGGCTTATATGAGGTGAGGCTTATACGGCACAATATTTAGCTTAAATGGATTTTGAGAGAATGTTGTAATACTAATGCTAGCTCCTTGCTTTGCATCCTGGATATTCAGATTTCCAAAAGATTTACATGAAGTGCTTGGATTTAATTTGTGTGTTGTGAGTCATGTTTTTGCTTAGTTTGTACATAGTGTAGCTATTGTACTGTGCTTTTCCCAAGAATAAGTGACATTGCTCTGAAAAACATGCAGTTTAGCTTGGTCTCTAATACTGTGTGGTAGGTGTACCTTTATTCTAGAAATTAGAATAACATACACTACAAGCCTAATTGCCACCAGATGGAAAGGTACCAAACCTGAATGACAAAAAAATGTCTCTCCTCCAAATCGAACAAACCATGTGCTACTTCTGTTATTCTGTCTTGAAAATTAAATGAGTGGCAGTTTTAACCACTCTTGGTAATCACTTGTTGGATCACTGCTTTCATAACTTCTGTAATTTGATAGATTATTTTTCATTTTATGGTCATAGCTGCTTCTTCAAGTTAATAGAAATGACTGTCATAGGTGCAACCTTATATACTTTCTGGTTAGACTAGGGTTGAGACAGAAGGGCCACTTGTCAAAAGTTTTGGATGCTGGAGGGGAGGAGGATGTTGACGATGCCAAAGAAGTCTGAGAAACACACACCTGTTATTATTACAGAGTGCCATGCTTCTGCTGATAATTCACTGATGTTTAAAGTTATGTGTGATTTAACTCTGATTCATAATTCTACCACAGATAGACACTAGGGTGAACGAGGACAAGTCAAAAGCTGAGATGTTACTGACTGTTGGATTGACTTTGGAAATTGGCAGTGGTCCTCTGAATTAAAAGGAGTCCCTGCATTTTTGCAGGCAGATGCTGGCACAAATCTCCAGAGACAGACATTTGAGCCAAAGGGGTTTGGGACTGCATTTCAGCCCCATCTGCTTTTGTCACCAGACCATCCTGACATGCTTACTTTGTCAGCTAGAGAATTTTTTGTTCCCAAGTCTGTCTGTGTTGTGGGAATTCCTGGCTTCCTCAAGTATTCTGGGCAGCTGTGTTGGGCCTGAGGCTCTAGCTCAGTGTTTAAAGCCAATTTTTCTACAATACTCATGTTGCTTTGTATCTTGCATCACTGCTTCTTTTGGTTTAGACACAAAAATACCATCTAAAAGTGATCAAAAGCAGTAGAATTTGGCTTTGTGAAAATGACTGTTAACTGCATCACTTTTTTTTCTATTATAAGGATGCCAGAGATACTCTTAAGCATCTCCTCCTTTCCTCGTAGTTTCTACTTTTCTTAGTGATTATTCTCCATGAAGTCCGGGGGAATTTTCTAAAAATAGAATCATAGAATGGTTTGGTTTGGAAGAGGATCTTGAAGATCGTTTAATTCCAAATCCCCTACCATGACCAGGTTTACCTTCAATTAGACGAGGTTGCTCAGAGCCCTTGAACACTGCCAGGGATGAGGCATCCACAACCTCCTTGGGCAATCAGCGTCTCACCACCCTCAAGCAAAGAATTTGTTCCTAGTACCAAAGTTAAACATAATATACTTTTGAACACATTACCCCTTGTCGTGTCACTGCATTCTTTTGTATATAGTCCTGCTTCATCTTTCCTGTAAGTTTGCTTCAGGTACTAGGTGGCCACCATTATGTCACTCCAGGGCTTTCTCTTCTTCAAACTGAATAATCAAAATTCTCTCAGCCTTTTCCCTTACAACTCCATCCCTCTCATCACCTTATTGACTCTCCTCTGGACTTTGTCCAGCAGATCCATGTGCTGGGACCCCAGAGCTGATGCAGCCCTGCAGGTGGGGTCTCACCAGAGCAGAGCAGAGCAGAGCAGAGCAGAGCAGAGGGGCAGAATCCCCTCCCTGACCCTGCTGCCCACACTGCTCTGGATGCAGCCCAGGATGTGGTTGGGTCTACAGGTTGCAAGTGCTCATTGCTGGGTCATGTTCTGCCTCTCCTCCACCAGCACCCCCAAGTCCATCTCCCCAGGGCTGCTCTTCATCTGTTCATCCCATAGGCTGTGTTGACCCAGATGCCACACCACTTATTACCCTTGGAATTCTTTTCTGGGCTTCATACACTGAAAACAGGCAACAGAATCTGCAAAAGAAATCCCAAAACCCAAAAACCCTCGAGGGAAGAGGCTGACTGTTTTTTCTTCACTTACTCAGACTCAGAACCCTAACTACATCCATGTAGATGCCTTGTGAGCCTGAAAACTCCTTGTGAGCTTGACAAACCTGCGAACTTTTGAAGTAGAGATGTTATTTTTTTTCCTACCATCACTTTGCAAATCATTTGCACATTTACAGTATTATATATGCTGTTGATTATATCAGATGAAAGTCGGCAAATTTGTGTATTGAGTTGGGTGAGATTTGCAGGGGAGAGAAATATGAAAAATTTACTGCTTAGAAATCACTTAAACTTTTTTTCAGTTTTGAATTTCCTTAGATATAAATGAATATATGTTTTCTTCTTAGATATTTTAGGAGTTTAATTTCCATTCCATACATCTAACTGTAAATACTTAGCTGGTTTCTATTCAGCTCTACCAGACCCAGCTCTTTGGTGTCATCTCTTTTTAGAAAAATATTTAGAAATGTAGTTTCCAGGGTGGGATTTGGTCGGTTCAATTACTTCCTGCAAGTTTTTTTAACATAGTTACTGCAGGAGGCCTGAATGGACACCACTCTGTGCCCTTCTGGACCTCAGAAACACTCTGTAGAGGTGAGGATCCGACCTGTGCCTGTAACCCCTGGAAGTTAATGCAGGTGCAAGCCTTGCTGAGCTTCTGACATTTGTTTGCATACCATTTGCAGCAACCTGAATGACTGGTTATTCTGGTCTGGAGAAAACAGCACTGACATCATGTGATTCTGGCAAAGTGAGCCACACTGGATCCTGGCCTTTGAATACCCAAGGGGCTGGCAGCAGTCTCAGGAGTTGGCCGGCAGCCCCATTGAGCTCGCTAGTAATCAGTTGACTGCTGGGCTGGACAAGCTGCCCTACTTTCTCTGACAAGCTCTGTCTAAGAGAATGATGGGCAGCCTGCCACTAGTGCTCTTTAGTGGAGTTACTGAAGATTAACTGTTTAGCAGCTCAGCCCTGACAGTGCTTCCCTTTGAAGAATGGGTGCCAAAGAGGACTTTGTTGACTAGGGATGCCAATTCTTTTTTCACACTTGTTATATATTTTAGTCTTCAGGAGCAGGAGTTTCCTTTTCTTGTTTGGTGTTTTTCTTCCCCAATTCGCCTTTCTTGCCAATTTTATGGAAAATGCCATTAGATTTGTTTTTCTTTGAAGTTTCTAAGGTTTGTTTCATTTTTAGTGAAATGTTACATTCTACTAGTTACTCAGCATTGTTAAGTTCCTATACTGCGGAAATTCCTGGAGAAAAGACAGGCAAAAGAAAAGACAACCCTTTGAAAGCCCCAGAACACTTAGTATTTATTGTGACAGACAAACTCAGATGTACTACTTTCGATAGAAATTTTGATATGTTTTCTATGAAAAAAAATGGGATATTCGTAGAGGGAGTGTTACATTTGTGAATAATTTTGAAAACCTGATTGTCATAAACAGGAGATGGACTGTGACTATCAGAAGTGTAATGAATAAAGTCATAATTTTAAACAAGAAAGGTTATATTAACTGGAGGCCTGTTTATCAGGTGAGTTGGGGGAAGTATACAGAACTGTCCCACAAAAAGAAAAAGTGCTAAAATTAAGTCTGTAGAATAGATATTTTTTCAGAGGCTATTTTGTGTAGTATTTTGCTTGACAGTGATATATTTTTTCCAAGACATACTTGTCTTGAAGTTACTAATATAAAACAAGCCACTGACATTTTTAGATAAATTTCTGAATTTTGAAAAATGGAGTTTCCTGTGTTATGATTCAGAGGAGCTAATCCAAATTCTTCTGAAGTTGGTGGAAATTTTTTGTGACATTTCCCTCTCTGACCCTTATGAGAAACATAAAAGATTATTATTTTGTGTCTTTATATTTCATCTGTTGCATGTGTAGACACAGTGTCAAATCTGTATATGTCATTTAAAGTGGCATACCTTTGCATTACTTATGATACAAGTTAGCTGGTTCTTCAGATCAGCTGCATTTGAAAATTATTTTCATAGCTCTTAAGAAAATGGCAGGCAGAGAAATCAAAAAGTTAAATTACATTCTGAGGATACCTTTGGAATGTTTGCATTTAAATATTTTGGAAAATCCCATTTACATTTCACTTTCCTATCCCCTGCTATGAAAATAATGCTTGAACTCCAGTGATTTATAGGATATTGCCCTGAACAGTCCAGCCAGTGAGTGACTATTTGGGAACTACTTTAGACCACTTAAAGTGAATGTACTTTGTGGCTTCTTTCAGAAGTCTTTCTCCTCTTATTTCCTCAAACTTTAAGTAACTTTATTTTTTAGCCTCTTTGGATTAGGTCATAGTAAGTTCAAATGTCTGCCTGACAGGCAATGGCTGATCAGTGGACTGACCAATCATTGTAAATAACTTCTATCACCTATCTGCTAAGATATAAGATGTTCTGAAATCTGATGATAGGTTGGATCCGTTACTATTAGGAGATGCCTTAGGTCTTTCATCTGACAGTATATATTTTTATTCCACAGCTTTCTTGTTCATTAGTGAAAATGTACCAATAACACAAACTGCAGTCTCCTCTAAAAGATGCCTAAATTTTCCTGTCTCTTATTATCTTTAATTGCTTTTTTAGAATGAACATATATTCTCTTTGAATGGTTCAGGCATGGCAAAAAAATTTTAATGATAGTATTTTTAATTAAAAGGAAGAATGCAAAGCTGTTTAAATCCCATAAATATAGTAGCTAGTCTTTTTAATGTCATTCACTGTAAATGAAAAAGCACACTGTTCATGTAGAGGTAAGATACACATGTGCACTAAAGCTTTTAATTTTCTTCAATTTAATCATAAAACAGGTTGTCAAGATACTTTTTCTGGATATTAAGATTTGAAGAAAGGATTTCTTACTCAACTAAACTTTCCGGTGTGGGGTATCTTTGTGGGGAATGATAGTATTCTAGAAACACATGAAGACTTATTATCCTCTAATTGGTATGGTCCTATAGTGTATTTTTGCGCAATTCAAAAAACAAAAATTAATTCCATATTGTAGCATAACTGCTGAATTATGTAACCTATTTTAGTTTTAAATTTCTGATTCTTGAGGTATTATTGCACTCAGTTAAAGAAAGTACCTGCAAGTTAATTTCCTTGTCAGTATAATTCTGAGGAATTATCACTTGTATTCTCTTGGAACGATTTTTTGTGATTTTGATGGAGATGCCTATATATTATAACAGAAACAGGATGTTTAGTTCTGCACTATTCAAAATCTGGTGTTTTGCAAATTAGAGTAGATAATTGCAGGAAGATTTCTTCAGCCATTTAGATTATTGTATCTTTTTCTGTATTTTCTTTCAGAATATTAAGCCAGAAAAATACAGTGTTTCAGTGTTTCACTGCTACTAAATGAGTGTTCATGGGGGGAGGGGAAAGAAAAGGTTCAAGAAAGGAAGAAAATATAATGTGAAAATAATATTTAATTTTGCTTATGAGAAAATTATTTTTATCAAAAATACATGTTCATTCCCATGATAATGCTAAAACTGGCTACCATGGATTGTAGATGCGCAGATACTTTATATTTTGCAGTGAGAGAAGAGTCTGTTGGACTAGTCCGAGAAGAAATCTCCTGCATTATCTAAATTTATTAAAAATTCCCCAATTTCAGATATTTGTAGATATTAAAGGCATTTCTCAGTGATTTGCAAAGCTTCAGTGCATTTCTAAGCATGACCGTTTATAGACCTTTCAATTGCTCCATTTAAGCACTTCAGCAGGAAAGAGTATTTCAGATATAATTCAAACATTTTCTTGAAATGTTTAAATTTCTTTTTTTCTCCATTTTTTATTGAACAATGAACTGTATGAAATAAATTCCCATGGAGAAAAAGTATATTGTAAGGTCTTTGACTGATACAGAATAATTGCTTTGTTGATTGTATATCCATGCATGATAAGATATGCATAAGAAGAAATCTGGTACAGAAGTATAAATAATACTTATCTTTAAGCCAGCATCTGTCATCTGCTTCAGCAGACAGTGTTTTCTTTCATTCCTGCATAAAAAGAGCTGAGAGATTTATGGAGCAGCTTTGTTTGTGCTCTGTGATGCTTAATCAATTTTTATTAAATTCTAATTTAAAACTTGGCTTTCNTGAAGTTGGGAGGACTTCAGTCCTGAACTCTTGAACGCTTTGTTTTCAGAGGGGCCACTCTCAGCCACTTTTTAGGAAGTGCCACTGCTATTTCTGTGGCACTCATGAATATGACAGAACAACCTTTAAGCTATTAATATCTGTACTCCCTGGTTGGTATAATTATTATTGATCTTTGCAAGAAATCTGTAAAGGAATTTCATTTTTATTAATTTGCAGATGGTATGAATGGTTCTGTTAATCAAACTATGTTTAAAGTTGGCTTTCATCTTTATGGCAGTTTAAAACATTAGTTAATTCACATTATGCACTGAGATATGTAAATAAGTAGTGTTATCTCCATTTTACAGATGAAGAAATTAAGGTAGAAGTGCAAAGTTAGTTAGTCAGGGTCACTTCTCTTAAAAGAGGCAGAATGTAGGCTACAGGAGTGTTCCAATCCTTGGCTCAAATCATATCTCTAATTACCTTAATAAAGAACAGACACTTATCATATTCAAAAATTTTATTTTCAATGTTTAGATACATTAAATAAATGACTCCTCTGAGACAAAAAATACATCTTTAAGTTTGGTAGTTTGCTACTTTGTTCCAAAGCTTTGTCTTTCTTGCTGATGCTAAATTGATATTGTTTAGATTCACTGTACAGTTCTTGCTGTGACACTCATGTAAAATCAATGACCTCTCTATGATATGTAATTTTCTCCCTATGAAAGGACTTTCACATGCCAATTAAAACGCTTTTTTCCTTCTTTTTGAATAAGTCTAGGATATATTCTGTAAATTCCAAGTAGGTTTTATGTCTCAATCCTTTTAAATTAAGAAGACACAATGGTGCTTCTTCCACTTGTCTCTTTTTTATAGAGCTACATTGAGTTTTGTCCTTGATTGTGGTTGGGAGCTTATATTGCGATTTCATGATTGAAACCTTTCAGGTTTTGAGGACATAGCCTTCCAATATTGTTTTTTCTGTCTAAAAACTCATAGGAAAGAACTGAGGAAAAATCTACTCAGTATATATACTCAAAGGGTTCTTAATAGATAATAAAAAAAATTGTCTATTTGATGTCTTCAGGGAAGTTTTAAATACAGAAACAAAAAAGGAAATATTTTTGTTCGCCTTAACACCTCTGCATTCAGATAGGTTCGCTTGTGTCTTCCACACAGTCTCTGGTATGCACCAGTCTGTCTTTGAGATTGTTTGTTGTCTTCACTCTTCTGAGTAGTGACACACACTAATGACAGAGTGTGCTGAAAAGCAAATCTCTCAATCCCCAAAGCTGCTTTAAAAGACCCTTTTCAGTTTATGCATGTTCATTTTAAGAAATACAGCAGAAATACAGAATTCACAGTAATGTGAATTCAATGTGGCTGAACGCATTAATTTCCTTTGGTGGATTTTTGTAGAGAATCTAAGAAAATAATTTTGGTAATAACTCTTAGAAAAGCAGAATGCAGTCTTTAGAGTTTTTGTAGCTCAGCTCCTAATCAAAGAGCTGTCAGTTCTTTTTTTGGTGTCCTTTTGCCTTTTTATCCACTCAAAACACTGCTTGTTATCTATTCTGAACACATTGGTTCTGTGTCCAGTGCAGCAGCAACAACAGCAGCTACATGAAAAAAAAAGTGTGGAGCTGAGAAACTGGAAGAACCTAGAAAGGAAGACAAAAAAAGAAAAGTGTCACTGAAAATTTAAAATGAAAACAGGATGTGGACATGATGCAGAAGAGGGCTTTCATGATGCAGTGTGACTGTCTTTGTAGTTGCCTATCTTTATGCTGAACTACTGTTTGCCAATTTTTTTTTTTTTTTTATGAACATAGCACAGATCTAGTAAGTTTGTGTCTATTTCATGTGGAGTAAATTTAGACTAGATGAACTGAGTTTTTGGACCCACTGCCTAATGAGGTGGTGATGATGGCTAGAGTGGTTTGGAGTTTGGGAATGCTTCTGACTGGAACACAGCACATACTGCATCATGCCTTTGACCATGATGCTTTAGACATGTTGCCAAGTGTTTCTAACAAGATAGTGCTGTTACTGCATTTTAATTTTCCTGTGGCATAGAATACATTTCCTTTTTTGTTTTATAAACTGTGCTCCCCGTGGTTTTTTTACCTCTGTAAAAAGTTCTGACTATTTGATATGCTGGCAAAGTATAAGGGAATTTCATACAGATTACTCCTTGTTATATGACGTTATGCACTCTGCCACTCTGCTGTACAGCTTTTGTAGTGTGGTCAGCTTGAGTCCCTAAAATATGCTGAAGACATGAATAGAATTTTATTCTTAGATTTCAGCAAAAAAAAAAAAAATGGAGGGCACGACATACCTTTAAAATAAGCAATGAGACAATTATCAGTATGAGAGTCAGAGGATATGCAATGATGTACCTTAACAACAGTTAGATCAAAATTTTCTAGGGAAAAACAGGAGTTTAGTCTTCTGCTTTGTATAGGGAGAACTGGAGTAATTTTTTTTCACAAAATTCAAATCCTCTAAAATTCACTGAATGTTTTGGAAATCTCAGAAAGTATTCTGTTTCATTCTACAAACTACATATACATTTATAGGTTGAAAATTTATCTCTTAAACAGAAGAACAATTATGTTATTTTTACATTTGGAAATGGTCATATAAAACACCATTGAGTCCATGCTGTATGTTCTCAAGTTTTAAAATCTATAGTGCTATCTTTCAGTATTGTTAAAATGGGTATGATGCATTTTAGCTGGACTTTTATTTTCTTCTTTTAGTCTTTTTGTTTTTTTGGTTTTTAATGCTGTCACCTAACAGATTGTGTAACTGGGGTCTCCATTTGGACAAAAAAGTTCCCTCTGCATCAATGAGGTCACTGTTCTATCCATGTAAGCATTATTTGATACGTAATGGTTGTGCAGGATCTTGTATTCACCTTTGAGAAGATTTTATTAATTGTGAATGTTTGTGACTGCAGAGGTTTGTTAATACTCAGCTTGAGGTATTTCTGAGATGCTGAGCTTCTGAAATAATGAGTATTTTTGGTTTCTCTCTTAAGCCTTTGTCATGGTTCACCCTAGAGACAGCAGTATATCTATGGTGGATAATGTGATTTCTAGTGATATAAAATAATGGCAAAGTTTTCAATTTCAAAGTTGTTTTTTTTTTTTTTTTGGTAGGAACTTTTTAAATGCTGCAGTATTTGCCCAGTAGCATACCATATCAGCATGCAGTACCACAGCTCTTGTAACATTAATCTGGTCATCAGCATCATAAATAGTTTTGTTGACTAGTTAGAATAGCAGGGTCAACACTGTGTGATGTGGTTTTGGCAACACTTCCATTGTTTCTTCATGCTTATGCTTTCTGTGAAAGGTATCTGTTAACCTTGAAAAAAATATGCTAACCAGTAAAATTTAGAAATTTACTTCTTGTGGCTTGGCTGCCTTAGTTACTATTGTGAGTTACCTTCCTATGTTTGTGTTTCCAAGAGCAGTTTTCCACTCAGAGGGGTTACTGAATCACCTTCTCAGCCTGTGCACCTTCTATCTTTCTCCCCGACAACACAGCTTTCACAGGTCAGTTCAGTGCTGGGCCATCATAGCAGTAGAAAAACTGTTCACCACAAGTGATTTCCTGCTGGTGAGTAAATGTTATTGCAGACATGGAGATTAGAAATTGAAAAGAAAAGTTGAGGACCTGGAGCTTTCTCTTGAGCAAAGCATTTATCTGAACACCCTTGCTGTTTCTGTTTATCTGCTTCTTTTCTGGGTGGGCTATTTTTTGTTGGTTTTTTGGTTTTTTTTTTTCCTTCTTCTGGTAAAAGAGTGAAGAATAGGTACTGAGTTCCAAAGCACTGACTCATGGAACCACAATGAAGCATTAGGATACAGCCATTTCCTACCTTTGTTTGAAATCAACCAAACGGCTCTGGCGGATGCGGCCCTTGGCTGCAGGGCTTGGTGGAAGGAAATGCTTTTCATCTTTATGGAGTATGGAAAGTTGCTCAATGATTACTTTGTGCTTCGAATGTAGCAAGCATGTAAAAGGCTATGCTGTGTGTTGCTGTATACCTCATAGCCACCTGTGGCTCTGAAGTTATCGACTTCAGGAAGAGTATTTTCCAAGTAGTTAGAATAAGTGCGGCAAGGGAGATGAGATAACAAATTCTAACAGCACTGTGGACTTGCACTCTTTCTGAGGCTGTTTTACAGGTGTGAGTAAAACAACACCAACTCTTTGAATCTGAGAAACATGGTAGCAACAAGATTTAACTAAGCAGAGAAGAAAAGTATTTTCTTGCCTGAAGTGATGCTAGGGATTCAACGGTTGCTCTGAAAATGGGCTGCATGACTTCATGCTCCTGTTTTTCTGCTCTGAGCACTTCACTTACAGGAGTGTGTAATAATCTCACAAAAGACAGCGCATTGCATGTAATAAGAGTAAATACCTTAACCCCCCCGAACTTTCAGGGTAGGTAACTCAATGAAGGACTAAAAACAACAATGGAAGTACAAAAAGAAAAACAATGGCAAATGGAAGGTTAGGTAGTTGTTGTGTATTTATTTTTAGCCTTGAAATTCATTGAGACTTTCCAATATTTTTTTCTGGTTTCTTTTATAAATGACTCTTATAACCTTTCATTTAACAACTGTATGTGTAATTTTTCAAATTCTTTTTGTTTGTTTGGATTTTTATGGTTTTAAATTGCGTTTAGCTTGTTGGTTTAGTGATTTCAATTGCATCTCAGAGGAAAAATTTTTATTGGTGACCTATCATTCTTTGCTTAACTAGTGCCTTATTGGCATGTGCAGTTGGTATAAGTAAACATATTTAAAAAAAGGCAAAAAAGTATAATCTTGGAAATTTTCCAAAGAAGGGCTAGGAAACAACGTATGGACAAATGCTCCTGCTTGGAAGAAAATAGAAAAGGGTCCCTGATTCATGTATTTGTCTGTATGTGTTTCTAGTTTTTGTTAAGGCAAAAATTAAACACAGTAGAGTTCAGTGTTTGCTAATCACCATGTGTTTACTTTCTCTTCCAAAACTGAAGTTGCCAACCAATACATTTTCTGCACAGAGCTATGAATCTGTCCAAATAAACATGGGAAGTAGTAAAACAATGACACTATATGAAAATACGTCCTCAGTCACTACACAGAGTACAAAAATTTTTGTGAAGTTTAGCAGGAACAGAGAAATGTGCATCATATGGGCTCTCCTGCACATGAAAAAATAACATAACATGAATTATGTTCTCAAGAAAAACATTCTGTAATTTACAGGGATGAACATTATTTCATATCATATTCCCTCTGTAATCCCTCTGGGCTTGTGCATTTTGTGCTTCTTGTGGTTTTATGTTAATGAGGAAGGTAAGTGTCTTTCAGAGAGCAAATCATCAATTCTGACTACTGTCTCAATCATTAAAAGTTGCCAGCATGTCCTTCAAAGTGAATTGTTAAAAGGACTTCTGTCACAAATCACAGGGGCAACAGCAGAAACATTGCAAAATCAGAACCATAGAATCATCATGGAATATCCTGACTTGACAGGGACCCACAGGATCTGTTCTCAGGATCACCCAAGAGTCACACCATGTGACTGTGAGTGCTGTCCAAACACTTGAACTCTCAGGCTGTAATTGCTTCCCCAGGGAGCCTGTTCCAGTACCCAATCACTCTTTAGCTAGGAAGTTTTTTTCCTAATATCCAGCCTAAACCTCTCTTCACACAGCTTCATGCTTTTTCCTTCAGTTCTGTCACCATTCACAAGAGAGAAGAGCTGCCCCTCTGCTTTCCCTCACAAGGAAGCTATCTACTGCAATGAGGCCTCCCCTCATTCTCCTGTTCTCCAGGCTGACAAACCAAGTTGACCTCACATGGCAGGCCCTTCACTGTTTTCGTGGCACTTCTTTAGATGCTCTCTAGTAATTTAATTTCTTTCTTGTATTGTGCTACCCAAAACTGCCCCCATCACTCGGGATGAGGCCGCCCCAGCTCAGAGCAGAGCAGGACAATCCCCTCCCTCCCTTGCCCAGCTGGTGATGCTGTGCCTGATGCACCCCAGGACAGGGTTGGCCCTCCTGGCTGCCANCAGGGTTGGCCCTCCTGGCTGCCAGGGTTCATTCATGTTCAACTTTCCAATGACAGGACAGAATCTCAGAATCCTGGAATCAATTATGTTGGAAAAGACCTTTGAGATCATTGAGTCCAACCTATGACCCAACACTACTGCATCAGCAAGGCAATGGCACTAAGTGCCATATCCAGTCTTTTCTTAAAGATCTTAGGGAACAGCAACTCCACCGCTTCCCTCAGAAGCCCATTCCAATGTCCATTCACCCTTTCTGGGAAGATTTCTATTCTAATGTCCAGCCTAAACCTCCCCTGGTACAGCTTAAGCCCATGTCCTCTTGTCCAGTTGCTGGTTGCCTGCAAGAAGAGACCAACCACCATGTGGTTACAGTGTCCTTTCAGGGAGTGGTAGAGAGCGATAATGTCTCCCTTGAGCCTCCTCTTCACCAGGCTAAACACCCCCAGCTCCATCAACTAGTGCTTCTCAAAGGACTTGTGCTCCAGACCCTTTTCTACCGTTATCGCTCTTTCCAGACACTCTCCAATGTCTCAACATCCTTTGTAAGTTGAAGGGCCCAGCACTGGACTCTGCACTCAAGTTATGGCCTCACCAGTGCCGAATCCCTGCCCTGCTCCTGCTGGCCACACTGTTGCTGGTACAGGCCAGGATGCCCTTGGCCTTCTTGGCCACCTGGGCACTGCTGGCTCATGTCCAGCTGCTGTCACCAGAACCCCCAGGTCCCTTCCCACAGTGCTCATTTCCAGCCTCTCTTTCTGCAGTCCATGTACACAACCATAGTCGCCCCATCCCAGGCGCAGAATCCAACACTTACCTTCTTTACGCTTCATAGAGTTAGTGATTGCACAGCCCTCTGATTTGTCAAGATGTCTCTGCAGGATTCTTTTGCCCTCAAGAAAGGGAACAGTTTGTCCAAGTTTGTGTCATTGGCAAACTAATTTAGTATACCTTTGAGTCCATAGGTAATTTTTTTTGCTTGTATGACTAGCTAATATTGGGTGAAGCCGAATGTGTGGCAGAAAAGAGGCAATACCATACAACTGTCCATCTTTTCCCACCAGCTGAATTCTATTGATCCACAACATATTTGGTATATGGCAAAATTTATGATGATGTCAGCAGACAGTTCACAAATGAATCAAAAGTAGTTTTTAGCCATCAATTTTGTCTTCTGGAGAATAGGAGATAACCGTTTTCAATGCCTCATGCTGTGTTGCACGTATTGGGTGGAAAATAGTAATAATAATAATAGTAGCTGTGCAAAATGCATGGAAGCAGACCACGATACAAGGTTTAACAACTCAATTCCTCAAGAACATACAAAAATATTTTAGATCTCATCCAAAGGAAAAGACTTTCAGGAGTTCAGCCCAGTGTGTGTAAAACTTAATGGGGACCCAAACTTTGAAGGCCCCCTGTTCTTGAGATATAGTACTGAAATGGCATTCTGCCCTGGGGATACTCCTTGGTTGTCCTTGGCAGCAAGCCTCCTTCCACCAGAAAACCACCTACTTGTTCTTTGTAGATCTGATTTTTGAACCCTGTCCAATCTGTGATACATTTAAGAGTTCATGCTTAAATCTTATGAATTGCCATGCAAGGTGACAACCTGGAACTGCCTGATGTTGCACTATAAAAATGACACAATTCCCATACTTCATCTGTGTATTTTCTTTTGAAGTGCAGTTTCAATTACTAGTTCTGTTGATATTTCCTTTGTTTTAAATTTTTTTATGGACCTGAATGCTAACAGAAAATGTTCCTGTTGCAGTGGGAGCACATCCTTTACTGTGAGGCACAGCTGTTGTGTTAATCTGCAGCCGTGCAACCTGAAATAAAACCAGCAAGAGATAGGAACTTCTTGCAGTACTCTGTCACTGGGAGACTCTGGCTTTAAAGCTGTGCAATTATCCCTGGGATGCCTAGGAGTCAGGCAGTTCACTGTTAATCACAAAGGGCAGCAGAAATACTTGCCCAAGCCAAGCTTAGGGCCCTTCTTCCTTCATCTAGCTGATAGATTCCCAGAAAGTGAAATCTGGAGGACTGATATTGAATAATCAGATATATACACAAAATGAAACTTGCTGAATATTATTTTGATTGCTTGGATAATTTAGAAAATAAGATAAGTGTAGTACTGTCATCTGGAAAGCACTAAGAAAGTTTTAGGTTATTGAAAAAGGTTAGGAATTTTTTTGTTGTTTGTTTGTTTGTTTTTCCCATGTCAAGGAGCACTTACATTAGTGGAAAAATTAGGAATACAATATTTGCACCTCTGCTGAGGAAACTATATAGATAGAAAATATCTGCAAGGGTGTAAGGGCAGCAAAAGCATGGAGTGCATCTGTGATTCCTCTTGAATATTTAATGAGGATTTAAAAATATTTTTATTCATACTTTAAATCACAGTTTTCTATTACATGAAGTAAAATTCTGAGGCCAAGAAAAATGTGAACAAAATCTTGATGACATTTGATAAAAACAGTGCTCAAAATTCCTCCTTAGGCACTTTACTTCCCTTGTATTTGAAAATTCTGTAGAAATGGTGGCTAGGAAGCAAACTTTATTCACACTGGGCACTGTGCTAAACCAACACAGACATAAAATCTGCCCTAAGGAGTCTATGGACTATTTCAGGGCCTGATGCCAGGAGAGGGTGTAGCAAGTAGTGAGAACAAGGAAGAGGTAGTAGTTCTAGGAACTTGTGACTATCCTGTCTTGCTAGATAAACACTCTGCTCAGTGTCAGCATCATTCAGTGAGGTTAAGATGCAAACAAAAACACTGGTGCATTTGGTAATCATGGCTAGTAATCTGTCTTGTGACAGGCCTGGTGAATTTATGAGATAGAGTCAGTTCTATTTCTCAGATTTTATTACAGTCACTTTTGGGCAGGAGGTTTTGGGCCCCAGCTTACTACCTCCTTGTTTATGGTCTGGTTTTTGATTTATCTGCTCCTACAGAGGAGTAGTGCTGTCTTTAGAACTTTTATTTCCAAAGGAAGAATATTTTCATAAAACATAATGGTTGAGGATTTTCTTGTCTTGCATTTCTGATAAGATGAGAAATACTTTCCCTATGTCGACATTTCAGTCAGTGGCAGTCAACTAATACACAAGCATACTATGTAAACAGATAAACCAATTTTCAGGGCACAGGATGCTGCGTTCTTTGGTTGTTTTCACTAACTCCCATTTTCTCTGGCTCATTTGGGGAAGGAGGCAGACTGCTGACAGATCATGAGCCAGTTCAGAAAGGCGTTCTCTCTACAGAGCATCCTGAGGTATGTTCTCAGAGCTCCTGCTTGGTTGCACTGGGCAGGCAGGAGTGGCTTGTTATAAGAGGACTCCTTAAAGAGAGGTCACAAATTCTGTGTGGAAGTGCATGAGATGCTTCAACAGAGCTGTGCTATGACCACAGAAATGTTACCATATCAGATAAGATTCAGTGGTCCAGGTCTCAACTCTTGGTGCATCACTCCATGTTCAATAACAGCTGGTAAAATGTGCATTTTATTATTGATGCAGGGATTTTAGTCTAGTCTACAATGTAGACATTCTAGTCCTTGGGATTTTGATACTGATCAGTAAATGAGACCAACGCCTTCCATACCTAACTCTCTTCTCAT
>VZTB01001936.1:5207-110781 GCA_013397245.1 Thryothorus ludovicianus
AAAAGAAGAAAAGAAGAAAAGAAGAAAAGAAGAAAAGAAGAAAAGAAGAAAAGAAAGAAAGACTACTTATCCAGTCTTTAACAGGACCTGGGGACTTAAATAATCCATGTGCTGGCACTGTCAGCATCCTGACCTGGAAATTTCATGGAGCTGATGCAGCCCAAATCCAGAAATTTTCTGGCACAGAAAGAAGCAATCTGTCAATTTCCTGATGCTGGTACCAGCACTGTCCATATCTGGTCATTTGCCAGGACCTCATCTCCAGCAAATTGCCAGCACCAGTACTGCCCTGGTGTGGCAATTTCATGCTGCTGGGGCATTCGGGGTGGTTGTGTCTGGGAAGAACGGTGGGCCTGAGGCTGGAGCTTTGCCTGGCTGCTGCAAAGGCTTAGCGCATAAAGACCTTGCCGGTGCTGTGTCTGGGCCAGGAGGGATTGTGGCAGTGCAGCTGAGCTGGAATTTCTTCTGCCAGGCAGCTTTAGAAGCCACAAGAGGGTGAAGGCAGAGCTTCCACATAGCTTTGCGCAGTCCTCCACAAGTATGGTGTGTGGTAAGCAGCCTCATTATGGAAAAGTGGTTATTATATGCCAGTTATCTATAATTACTTAGTATGTTGTTAATTGAAGGCTGTTTAGTTAATGGTGATTGCTTAAAATAGTTCAATTGATGTTGGATTGTTGTGGGTTGCTAGGATAAAATATGTGGTTGTGGCCGTGGGATAGGGGTGGGGTAATGGCTGAGTGGACGTAGCCAAGGAACATTCTATAGTCATTATCTCACCGGAGAGATCATCCCAAACAGATCTTGGAGAATGGACCAACCAATGGAATGAAGCCATCGCAAAATGATTGGTCAGGAGCGCACAAAGTTATAAACCAATGGAGACCCTAGAAATGAGCCAATCAACAGAAGGATTCAAAGCACACCAATCCACGAGGTGCCAGAGACTATAAAAACTGCTCAGGTACTTTGCAGCAGGTCTTCCCGAAGAAGGGAGCGCTCAGTGTGTTACACTGTTTACATGGTTCTGTGTTATACTGTTTACACTGTTCTGTTTCAAGGTTGTTCTGGCTTGTTGCGTGGGCTTATCCTCTGGTCACTGTTCTCAGCTGTTACGGTGAAACAAACGAGTAAGCCTGCAAAAAGGTTGCCAGCCTTGTTTATAACAGCCTGGGAGCAGGCTTTGCATGCCGGAGCCAGGCAAGACAGAGCCCTTTTCTGCCCTGTGTCCTGAGGCTGTGGCCCTTGCCTTTTGCAGGGGCCCTGCAGCTGCCTGCCAAGGGGGCTTTTTCATTGGCATGAGGAGAGTGGTGCTGCAAGGCTGTCCTCGAGCTGCTTTTGCTTGAGATATGCCCAAGGAATGCTCATTGCTTGCAGGCTCAGGTGCAATGTGTTTGCAGGTGAAAGTAGTGAATGGAGGGGCGGGTTGTCTCTTTCTTGGTGTTTTTCTATTTTATTAATCAGGGAGCAGCTCTACTGAGAGTATAGTTTTCTTTTTCTTGGTGGTTTGTTGGTTTTTTTCTTTTGTTTTCTTTTCTTTTTTTTTTTGAAGCAACTCTTCCTCTCAACTCTGAGCAGAGATCTGTGTGTGTGACACTTGCTTGTGGTAGAGTAGAGGTGTCCAAGGGCCACTTCCTCGAGTTGTGTGCAGAGGAATACACATCAGGCCAGGCCAGGGAAGGTCAGGGGCTTCTCATTTCCACTGACTGGACACATCTCTGGATGCTTCCATTGGAGCATCTCCAGGAAAGGAACGCTGGGGCTTCTACTGCTGCAGAGTCACAGACAGGGGAACACTGGGGCTGCCACTGCTGTGGCATCACAGACAGGGGAATGCTGGGGCTGCCACTGCTGTGGCATCATAGACAGGGGAATGCTGGGGCTGCCACTATTGTGGTGTCACAGACAAGGGAACGCTGGGGCTGCCACTGCTATGGTGTCACAGACATGGGAATGTTGGGGCAGGCAGTGCTGTAGTGTCCCAGAGAGAGGAAGGCTGGGGCTGCCCCTCTGCGGTGCAGCCCCCATCTATTGCAGGAGTGCCTCATTGGGACACAAGGTCTGAGGCAAGGGGTGAGAATTGTAGAAGGGGCTGAGGTAGGGGGGAGGCAGTGGTTTCAGCTATTGCGGGCTTGCACTGGCACATGGCACCACAAGGCCCCCTCCCCATCCCAACCCCATGGTCCCAGCATGGTCCCAGCCATTAGACAGCTTCATCACCAGGCCAAGGCTACTCAGTCCAAGTGGGAACAGAGGTATTTATTTTGTATCCACAGGTGCACAGGTGGACCTCAGAAGGTGAGCGGCCTCCCAGCCCCATCACCAGCAGCCACTGCTGCAGCCACAGCTCCAGCCTCAAACCTTCATGCACTGGACCAGCACCTGGAGCTGAGGTGAGAGGGAGAGAGATAGAGAAGGAGAGAGAGAGGAATCTGATCAAACACACGAGGAGAAGGCAGAGAATTTCTGCAGGATTGGCTTAGGCCACCTGGGATCGGATCACGTCACGGTGGCCATGGAGATGCCTCTGGTGATTTCCCAGCCATGAGAAGGTGTCCCTGGTGCAGCTGAGGCAAAGCCAGGTTGGGCTGAGACCTTGGGTATCCCATACAAGTGTCCCTGCTCAGGACGAGGTGTTGTGACTCTGCCAGGGAAGGACATGCTCTCAGGTTTGGGAAGGGGACAGCCTGCCATTAAGGTCCCTCTGTCTCCAGCCAGGACTTTTCTGTCCCATATGAGAAGCCGATGCTGGGTGTCCAAGTGGGTGTCAGGGGAGTCCAGGCCAAAGGCAGCCTCCAGATCCCGCTTGTGTCCCCCAGGGCTGCCTCACCAGAGGGACATGGGGAATTCTGTCCCTCTGTAATTACCTGCAGAACTGCCTCTGCTGCTCCTGCCGCCACCTGTTGTTCTCAGCCAAAA
Organism: Thryothorus ludovicianus; assembly: GCA_013397245.1. Classification (NCBI taxonomy): domain Eukaryota; kingdom Metazoa; phylum Chordata; class Aves; order Passeriformes; family Certhiidae; genus Thryothorus; species Thryothorus ludovicianus. The sequence continues at coordinate 8,127 of VZTB01001936.1, forward strand.
ACATGAAGATGTTCCTCTGTGTCTGATGTGGCTCCAGCCCACGGAGCACCTGGATGGCTCGCGGGGAAAGGTGTCTGCAGCAACAGGGAATTGTCATCCCAGAGCTGCCAGCTGCCTCTCCCCTCACACCACCCGGTGCCCACATAGTCCCACATCCACCCACCTGGTCCCAGGCTGGAATCTCTCTGCCATATTCTCTGTGGGAAGGGGGGTTGCAGCCCTTCCCCACCTCATAGTGACCCCCTTTCTTGGGGGCCGGGATGGATGGAGGGGAGCCCAAGCACCTCCAACGCCGAATACCTGCCAAGGAGGGGACACTCTCAGCAAACCAGGGGTGCACTTCCCAGAGGACCCCTGGAAATGTGGGAGCTTGGAGATATGGCAACCCACCACGCCTCATGGCTGCTCCTGCCCTTCAGAGCTCACCCTTGGGGGATGTGTAGGCATGTGTGATTCCCCCAAGTGCACCCCAGGGATGCTCATCTCCTTGAGTCCTAGGAGTCCTCTTGAATCCCTAACCCTATTACAGACCCCTCTCTCAATCTGGGTCCCCAGGGACTCCCATCTCCTGGGGCCTACACGTACCCCCAATCCCCAGGGACTACCCCTAAACTAGCCCAGGGGCCCTCAAAAGCCCCCTTGGACACCCTTAGCCCTCCAGAAACATCCAGGCCCTCCAAGGAACCTGTCCCAGGCTTTATCAGTCCTTCGTCATCTTCCCTGACCTCCAATTCCTCCCCCTGTTCCCCTGTCCCAGTGTGGTTCTATGGGCAGGCAGGGTGATCTGACATAGAGGGTCTCTGCCCCTACTTGCAGCATCTGTTGGTCCTCTCCAGCAGCCCAGGCTTCCCAAGCTGCCCATTCCACCTTCTGTTCTCTCCAGTGGGAATTCCCATGCTCCCATTCTGCAGTCAGCTGCCAGACCTCCTGGAAGTGTCAGGCATGATTAGGCTCAGCTTTTGAGGAGCTTCCTTAAGGTCTGATCCATCTGGCACATACCTGCAATGCTCTCTGGCAGTTCTCAGATGCCAGGAGTGTGACATCAGGCCTGGCTGAAGGAGCTAACTCCTGCCCGTCTGCCTCCCTCCTCTTCTGTGAGCTGGCTGGGAATGGGGTGAGCACACTGCAGAAATACCAGCAGTCATCAGCATGAACGTGAGGCAGATAGGGAACTTGTTTCCCTTGGAGCCAAAACTCCGCAGGTGTTCAGGAGAAGTGGGGAGATACGGTCGTTCCCATGGACCTTCCTAAGTTGCTACACAGTCCAAGTGTCTGAAGGAGATTTCACCCACAGTGCAAGGATCCCTCCAATCTATTCCCAAGAGATTTTCACCTGGCAGGTGGTTTTGGCCCTGGCTCTTGCTGCCTCATGCCTGGCCTCTGGTATGGCTGCACAGGGAGGGAAAACTTTCCAGGATGCTCTTGTTCCCCTGGGAAAGGAGGAAGCTCTTGGGAGTAGCCTGTGAGGTTGTGTGGTCACAGGATGTGATCAACCCATGTGTGACAGAGCAGCAGGAACCCATTCCATACCTATTCTGACCCTGTGTTTCTCTGCAGCCTTTTTACATTGGGTGGAAAAAGCCTCAGACACAGTAAGCTGAAACCTAGAATCACAGAATGACAACATCCTGAATTGGAAGGGACCCACAAGAATAAGTGAGGCCAACTCCAGAAGCAAATGACACCACAGGCTTAAGCAATGACAGACTCCACACTCTGCAGGCAATGAAGGAACCAGAAAATTACCAAGGAGATGCACTCACCTGGGGAACATGTGGGCCTTTTCAGGCTGCACCCCCTCAGCAGTGGTCACTCCATTGTTGACATCAGAACATGGCACACTCAGCCTCTGCAGAGTGACAGAGAACTGTCAGGAGGTTTCCATGGAGGAAGCAGACCTGTCTCCTGCTCCTACAGGGACCACTTCTCCAAACTCCTCTTCCCAAATCTCATTCGTGAACATCATGGAATCAAAGAACCAATAAGGTTGGAAGAACCCTTGGAGGCAAATAAGTCCAATCACTGCCACATCCACATGTCTTTTAATTCCCTGAAGGTATGATGAGTCCACCACTGCCCTGTGCAGCCTGTGTCAGGGGTGGACACCATCTTACATGAAGAAATTTTCCCTAAAACCCCACCCAAACCTCTCCTGGTGCAATTTGTCTTTTGTTATCTGGGACAGCAGGGTGACCCCCACCTGGCTTCACCCTCCTTTCATGTAAATATAGAGAGCCTCCTTTTCTTCAGGCTGAGAACCCACAGCTGCTCTTCATGAGACTTCAGACCCTTTCCCAACCTCTTTGTCATTCTCTGGGCATGCCCCAGCACCTCAATGTCCCCAGATTCCAGCTCACCGTGAGCAGCAGAGCCACCCAGGTGTCCCGACTCTCCAGTCCTGCAATACAGCTGCAGTGGAACTGCATGCACAGGACATTGTCCTGGCAGGACAGGATGCCAATATTATCAAAAGCGAAGGCAGGGGGCTGCCTGTCCCTCAGCTGGAAGGAGTACAAGAGAACGGTCTCCTCCACACAGCCCCTCACCACATCAGGTGGGAGGGAATTGGTCTGGGACAGCCACCAGTAATCCAGTGGCATGATCTCGATGTCACCTGCAAAGAGGAGAGCATTCTCATTACCACAGCTGAGCAAATTTTCAAGTGAGATTCATGGCAAAATGCCAGAAAGACAGGTTTGGTCTTGGGGCAACTCAAGCTGCCCTCCAACTTTGGAGGGGATTCCCCCCTCCCCCAAAGAGCAGAGGGCACACAGTTCCCACAAATGTGGAGCTGGATCCCTTCTCACCAGGCATCACCACTGTTGGGAACACCAGCTCCCGTAGACAAGACATGTCTATGTCCAGCTGGAACACGGGTCTTCGAACCACATACACTTCTTCTGTGCCATTGATTGGCTCATGGACCACAGCAAAGGTCCCAAGACCTGGGACAAGAACACCCTGCTCAGGAAGAGAACAAAACAGTTGAGATAGCTGTCACATTCCAGACCCTTGAATCTAGGGGTTAAACTCAAGGTTCCTTTACTCTAGCTGGTGCTAAAGAGAAATCCCCACCAGCTTTCACTCTAGAGGTGAAAACTCACACAAAAGGCAAAAATATAGAAAATTAAGGAAACTTTGGCAAAGGAATAAATACCCTAATAAATTCAACATAAAACCACTTATTATCCCTTTACTTAGCATTTATTTAGCATTTACCCAAAAGTTTCCATGAAAAGAGGATTAGAAGGGGAGACAGAGACAGAAAAAGTACAGCAAAACAAGCCTGGCCTGCTTCTCCCACTAGACATAGATCCTGATAGTACAAATGCAAGATGTCTCAAGACTTTGTTCTAATCCAGTCTCTGACCAAAGGAAATGTGAAAACTGTGGGAAAAGCTCATGATCTCCATTTTTTAACTTTCCCTCTTCAAAATATTCACAAAAATTCCTCGGCTAAAGAAGAATCCAAGCGATTCCAACCCAGGGAAAGATTCCCTGGGATGATGCTTGGCATGGACCCAGCAAGATCCTGTATCTTTCTGCTGGATCTCTCCACTCCTGGCACACCAGAGAGCACTAAAACGAATTCTCTCAGGGTGGTGCCATGATGCTCAGGAAGTGAGACCACAGGGGTCCAAGACACCAGCCAACCTTGTCCAGCTTCATCTGTCCTAGGACGTAGGCACACACAACATCCCAGATGGCCACAACCTCTGGAAAGTACCAGAAAAAAGCATTAGGTTGCACTTCTACCATTTTGGGGACTTCTGCGGAGTGATAGATGGGGCTGACAAAGAGCCTGGACTGGACTGTGCCCCTGGTTCTGCCTCTTTCTACTCCCTAGCAGGCCTGGGTCAGAACTGGGGGTGTGGAAAGGGCTCTGAACCAGGACTGTGGTCATCCAATCCCGAAAAGGAAGATGGCAACCCAAAATCCAGCTGGTTCCTGAGTGTCCAGTAGGAACTGTCAGACCTCCCACAAGAGCCAGAACCTCGAGAAGTCACAGCTCCCACAGCTCATAAACTGGCCCTGGTAGGGGAACATGCTGTGCCCATGGGATCTTCAGAGCAGTCCCAGCCCTGTCCAACCCTCCTTCTGGCCCCTGGTGGGGCTCCCTAAACCCTCACCTTTGGTGGAGAGCCGCAGGAGTGTGGGGAACAAGCAACTCTGCTTCTTGCTGATGCTGATGGTGCAGCACCCCTCCATCTTGCTCCCCAAATTCCTCTCTGATCAGCCCCTGCCCTGCCTGTTCCTGAGGGCCCTCCCATAAAAGCCCCCACACCCACCACAACAACCTCCCGACCCTGCTGGCGGCTACAGGCAGTGCCTCACCATGGGGTGTCCCAGCGATGGGGTACCACCTTGTGATGTCACTGGCAGCCTGGGGAGGTGCACTGTGATGTCAGCAGAAAGATTGCACATGGGGGAGAGGGATTGTAGAAGGAAGAGCCTGTTCCTGGCTCACCTTAGGTGTTGCCAAATGTCAAGAAGTGCTACTGCTGCTGAGTTGGGCTACATTCCTAGAGAATATCATACCAAATAACTGAAATAAACATATAAAAATAAAAATGCATTAATAATATCTATAAAATAATGATGAAGAATCCATTTTGGGGGCTTTATATTTGCTATAGATTAAGGATTTTTATACAGGCTCCCACATTTCCAGGGGTCCTCTGGGAAGTGCACCCCTGGTTTGCTCAGAGTGTCCCCTTGTCTTGGTTTGAAGACAGGTATGCCTGCTAGAAATAAAAAGCAGGAGTTTTTTACTTGCAATGGAGAAAAGTAAACTTTCTCTCTCCAAATTGCTATAAATTTGGAATTAAAAGGGCTCCTAGGCAAAGAATTTGGTATAAGAATAACAGTACTTTACTAATGAGTCTAACAAGATGAATAAAATAACAATAACTATAGTATTAATACCAAACTGGGTTATGAAACAGTCACAGGTTTTCTCCGATTCACCTTTCTGGTGGGAGGGGGGAGGGGAGAGCAGGAGTCCTGAGGGATGAGATGGATCTGAAGCTCGGCAGCAGTAGTTGAAACTGTAGAAAACGTCCCAGCAGGCAGAAGAAATGGCATGGAGAAAAACTAGAGCAAAACCGAAGCAGTCATGGGCGCAAAGCGATGGGGCAGCAGCTTCTGCCAGGGCAGGGTTTGAATTTTCGGCCGACCCACGAAAGTCACTCCGAGCTCAGCTCCAGGTGAGGTCTGGCTGGATCTCCCCAGAGCCAAAAATTGAACTCCTCAGTCCTTTCGGAGCCCCCCAAGAGAGAGGTTTAGTCAGTACTACCCCCATCTTGACAGTCACCTCTTTTGTCTCTTTCAAGTACTTTAAAGTGCCCATAAGAACCCAGCAATCAGCTTCCTAGCCACTCTTTTGGGAAAAAATTCTACAAGTAAACAAGCTAAGCTTCAACACCCCTTCTTGGCAGGTATTCGGCGTTGGAGGTGCTTGGGCTCCCCTCCATCCATCCCGGCCCCCAAGAAAGGGGGTCACTATGAGGTGGGGAAGGGCTGCAACCCCCCTTCCCACAGAGAATATGGCAGAGAGATTCCAGCCTGGGACCAGGTGGGTGGATGTGGGACTATGTGGGCACCGGGTGGTGTGAGGGGAGAGGCAGCTGGCAGCTCTGGGATGACAATTCCCTGTTGCTGCAGACACCTTTCCCCGCGAGCCATCCAGGTGCTCCGTGGGCTGGAGCCACATCAGACACAGAGGAACATCTTCATGTTTTTGGCTGAGAACAACAGGCGGCGGCAGGAGCAGCAGAGGCAGTTCTGCAGGTAATTACAGAGGGACAGAATTCCCCATGTCCCTCTGGTGAGGCAGCCCTGGGGGACACAAGCGGGATCTGGAGGCTGCCTTTGGCCTGGACTCCCCTGACACCCACTTGGACACCCAGCATCGGCTTCTCATATGGGACAGAAAAGTCCTGGCTGGAGACAGAGGGACCTTAATGGCAGGCTGTCCCCTTCCCAAACCTGAGAGCATGTCCTTCCCTGGCAGAGTCACAACACCTCGTCCTGAGCAGGGACACTTGTATGGGATACCCAAGGTCTCAGCCCAACCTGGCTTTGCCTCAGCTGCACCAGGGACACCTTCTCATGGCTGGGAAATCAGAGGCATCTCCATGGCCACCGTGACGTGATCCGATCCCAGGTGGCCTAAGCCAATCCTGCAGAAATTCTCTGCCTTCTCCTCGTGTGTTTGATCAGATTCCTCTCTCTCTCCTTCTCTATCTCTCTCCCTCTCACCTCAGCTCCAGGTGCTGGTCCAGTGCATGAAGGTTTGAGGCTGGAGCTGTGGCTGCAGCAGTGGCTGCTGGTGATGGGGCTGGGAGGCCGCTCACCTTCTGAGGTCCACCTGTGCACCTGTGGATACAAAATAAATACCTCTGTTCCCACTTGGACTGAGTAGCCTTGGCCTGGTGATGAAGCTGTCTAATGGCTGGGACCATGCTGGGACCATGGGGGTTGGGATGGGGAGGGGGCCTTGTGGTGGGGAAATGGGCTCTTCAGGAAGGTGAGGAGTTGGGGTTGCCTCTTGCCTCCTGCTCAGGGTGGGAATGAGAAGCTGATAAGCCAAGGTGGGTGCCGTCTTCAGGAGGAACAAGAAGCTGAAACTCCTCCACAAGCCCTGGTTCCCATGTGGGACCTGTGCCACCCCAAAGCTCCCCATCTTCCTCCAGTACCTGATAGGAGAATCCAGACATCTGGGAGATCTGCAGAGTGCATTTCCTGACACAGGTTCTATGGAACCAAGAGGGAGAAATGCCTGGGGAGCAACAATCACCCATGGGATCATTCATGCCTGCTGGGATGTCACTGCCCAGCGAGGTGCCACCATCCAAGTGGAGAGACTGGGGAACACTGAAAGTTGGGGCACTGAGAGCAGTGAGGCACACTTGGGAGCACTGGAGGCGGCACTGGGAGCATTGCAGGATACAGGGTGCATAGGAAGGGGCGCTGGGAGCCCTGAGGAATACCTTGAGGGTGCTAGGGAGACTGTGGTCTGTGACTGCAGAAAGCTGTCACTGGCCTTTACCTCCCCTGAGCAGCCCAACATCTGCCCCACCAACCCTGGGCCTGGGTATTTTCCTCTCCCAGAAAGGGAAGGCACTGTCCTCCACCTTCATGAGCCCAGCCCACCTCCCAAATTTGGATACCACCTCCAAAATTTGAATCCCTCCAGGGATTGCTCACACACAAAAGGTGTGGGGACAGAAAGGTCCTGGCCTTTACCTCCCCTGAGCAGAAAAGACACCAACACATCTCTGTGCTCCCCAGTCTGGTGTGTCGGTGCCTTTGTGAGAATGAACACCTATCATTGCAGCAAGGCTTATTGCATCCCAGAACCAGAACCACAGCCAAAGATCTCACGGGTTTGACAAACAAGGAATGACTTTTTTTTCCATAGAATTCCAGCTTTTAATAGAATCCCACACCAGTTTCTGATTGATGCCACCTGAGGTGGTTTTTCAGGCATGGTTTAGTTTGGGTTTTTTCCCCCCTCCTCATCATTCACCAGTGACCAACCACATCACTTCGCAGAGTGGCAGGGTGCTACAGAAACGAGATGTGAAGCAATGCTGAGGATCCAGGATGCCCATGTCCTCCATTTTAGCATCTTTCCAGCAACAGCAGGAAATTCAAATGACAAAATCCGTTCAAATGTGCTTCAACAGTCACAGGAAGCTATGAATGACCTTCCCTGAAACTTTGAGCACGGCATGTTTACACGTGCAAGTTACTCCTGGGGAGATTCCAATTGGACATAGAGGAAAATTTTCCACAAGGAGAACAATCAGCCGCTAGAATAATCACCCCAGGGAAGTAGTGGGTTCCTCAACATTGGACACATTTGAGAGTGAGCTGGACTAGGTGCTGGGCCAGTCTTGCCTAGACTGGGCTTTTGCCAAGAAAGGCTGGACCTGGATTCCATGAGTTTATGAAATCAAACAACGTGCTCCCTATGTTCTGCGGAACCTTTTCTGAACACAACACCCAAAGGCAGCTTCTAGAGAAAAACTAAGACCTATCTTCCTAGAGCCACTGTTGTTTTTCCATCCCTCAGAGCTGACTGAGCAAAGACTTAGGACCAGCTCTGCCCCAGGAGAGCAAGTGGCACCAGGCAGTGGCAGAGTGTATGTCAAATACTACAGGACAAAGCTTATAAAGCAGGTGTTGTCCAAGTTGTGGAGCTGCCCCCACCCCAATACTTGCTGGTTGCTGCCAGGCCATGCAAAGCTTCTGCAGAGCAAACAGGACCCTTTGAGGTCGAGTTACTCCCTCACTTGCTGCCAAGCCATGCAAAGCTTCTGCAGAGCAAACAGGACCCTTTGAGGTCGAGTTACTCCCTCACTAGGGCCTGCAAAGAAATTGAATGCTGAAGGACAAGAGCTTCTTGTGGCTGAAGAAACGCTTTTCACAAAGTACTCTTCTGCACTCCTCTACAGAAGACCCAGCTCTCACCTCTAACCCAAGCACACTGTAGAGGCAGCCTTAGCACTGCCATTCTTTTACCCCTCCACACACAGCTCTGGAAAAAGGCTGTTTCCTTTTGCTCACGTGCAAGAAGCAGCTTTTCTCTAACTCTGACCAAAACTTTCTTTCAAACCAGAGCCTTGCATCTGATCACTAGTCTGATTAGGCACCATGCATTTCTACAGGGAATCACCTGGCAAGGAGTGTTCAGAGGAAAGACAGAAAAATGCAAGTGAATAGCACAAAGGACAATTCTAAGCATTGTGCCTTCCTCCAATGTGTCTTTTCTTTTAGGGAGTTTGGTACTGTCTTGGAGTGATTTTCTGATGATTCCCTAATCGGCTGCTTTATGCCCAGAAAACGAGTGCTGTAGCTTTAAGAACCCAGGGGTCGGGTGGCGAGGCTTAGGCTCCTACTCGGGCTCTGTTCAAACTCTCTCAGGCACTCCGGACAGCCTGGACCAGGAATGCTACATTGTTTTTTTGTTGGATTGTTGGGTTTTTTCGCTAGTGTGAAACAAAAAGTTTTGTTCCCTCCTCTTCCACCAGCCTCGAGGCGGTACTGTGAATCCTCTCGGCTTGTTGTTTTTTTTTGGTTTTTTTTTTTTGTGAACTGGTGGGACCGCCCCGAACCGGGTCCTCGGAGGGGCTGAACCGACATGAGAACGGACACTTTAATCCGCCAGCTTCATCTGCTGCAATGAGAAGACCCACGCCAGAAACCCAACAGGTTCCCAGTTGCTGTGAACTTTTCTTTTTCCGTCCCCATAGACAATGTAGAGCAGTTGCCATCTTTGCCTCTCAGCCACGTGGTGAAGTGAGGGTGAGGTGTAAGGTACAAATTTCTTTTTGACTTTTTTTTTTTCCTGTAACTTGTGGGCACCCTTATTATTTTTTTCTTTTGTTAATAAAAAAAATTATTTTTTTCCCACGTTCATCCCCTGGTATCCATTTATTTCACTGGCAGAAGAAAGGTGAGTTATTTAAGCTGTCTCTCTTTGGAGAAAAGCACTCATTTTAGGGCGTTTTTCTCCTAGAATTTGTCTCCAAACTGTTAAAAGGATTACAATGTAATATTGGCTTTCGCATTTATGTATTAGCCCTTGCATGTTTTTACTGACCATAAGTATTTGGAAATGGTACAGTTTATAACTCCTTTTAGCTGTTTGCTAATACAACATAAACTATCAGCTTAAGTATGCACCATATAGCTTATAGAAATAGTAGTGTGATGAATGTATTATACCGTATGCCTTTCGGTATAATATCAAAATGTTTCCATGTAACTGGAAGAATAGTGTAAAGCAATTATGTTTTTTCCCCACATCTGCTGACTGACTTCTCCAAGTCAGTCATGACACAAACCTGAGCACCAGAGAATAATTAGAGAAGGACATGTTAACTGGAGAAAGACTTGTTAAATCCTTATCAGAGGATGTGAAACAACAGGAGGAAGACACAAGAGATAAAATATATTGACTTGATCCACAGGATGTTATGCAGGTAAGTCAGAGTGTAAAAACCAAACAAAACAGTTCCTGAAACATCAGAAAGCTCACAAGAATGTTTGAATAATGTATGAAACACATGAACATGCACGTACCTCAGTAATGTAACAGTATATAGATAATACTGTCCTAATCTACCAGTATGTTTCAGGCCAATAGCCAGAAACATCTCAATGCTGGACACAGTTCCTTTTTACCCCTTACGAAACTTTAAAAAAAATTCTGAAGTGTGAACTTTGTTTTTCACAAAACTGAATCAGGTATTCACAGGAACTACTCTGTGATGGCAATTGCTGGCACCGTTAATGGGGCAGTAGGTTTAGTATTTTTTCCTTTTGTTTCTTTCTCTCATGGAATTTTGTCCCATCTGTCACTAAGAAAATATAATCGGTACTTAAGAGAGACAAAAGAAGTCACCAAGCTTCTCTTACCTGAGAGTGTCTCTCAGAGAGCCAGAGATACCGAGAGAATTGGGCTGGGGAGAAAGGGGTTGGGTGCAACTCCTAGTTCTCTTGCTTTCTTGGCTTTCAGAGGGGAAGGAGACTATGGTCACTGTGGGGAGAATTGGTCACCACTGCAGGGTTCTGTCTTCTGCTGCCTTTCTTCTGCTTGTAAGAGCGGCTGTTGCACTGGGGCCTTACTAGCACCCGACTTCACTAAAAAAAGGGACTTTTCACCATCTGGTTGGGTGTCTCAGGGGAAACCCCTGGATCCCTGATTCCCCATCCCCCTGCAAGGCAGCCTCTCCCAGCCCCGTTCAGGAGCCAGCCTCCTGCTGCCCAGCCCCCGCCGTGCCTCTGCCACTGCTCAGGGGCTTTTTTGCAAGACTGTAACCCATACCCCCTGCCTGCCAGGACACCGCAGCTCCTGCTGCAGCTGCCGAGTTTCTGCTGCCTCTTGCTTGCTCTCCTGGGTTACCTCGTTCCTGCTGTTTCAGCTTGCCGCTTCTGACCTTTCTGCTGGGGCACCGGGATCATCTGCCCTGGAGTTTGGTGGTGCAAGCCCTTTTTCCATCCCTTCTGCCAGTGTGTCTGCCATTACAACGTGAGAGAGACGACTGAGCTCACGCTGGAGCGCCCCCTGCAGGCGCGGGGGAATCATCACCCCTGCCCTGCCCGCCGGGAGCCAGCAGCGCCCCTGCCGGCCGTGCCCGGAACTGCACCGAGAGGAAAGAGCCTGCAGCCGGGAAAAGGCTGGAACTGGCTCTGGGACTTTGGGGCTGTTTGGTGTTACTGCCAGGGTTGGGGGTTTTTTGCCTTGTTATACATGCAAGTAAAGAACTGCTATTCCTTTTCCCATATCTTTGTCCGAAAGCACCTTAATTTCAAAGTTATAATAATTCAGAGGGAAGAGAGTGATAGTCTCCATTCCAATGGATGTTCCTGCCTTCCTTTGCAGACACCTGTCTTTCAAACCATGACAAGGTGAAAGCTCTGGTTGACAAAAAGTGTCAAGAACTGCTCCAAAAGGACAGGAACCACACAGCCCTCATTTCCTTGCTAAGAAGCAACTCTGGGCACTGAGGAACTCTTAGGGACAATGAACACTTCCAAAACTGCATGCACACACCCCTCAGCATTGCCCATCCAGACCAGATCAGTGTTACTTTATACCTCTGCAGAGTTGTGCATGCAGGAAGGACATCCCCTCCATTTCCTCAGTATTTTAGTCCACAGCAATTATCAAGAATTGGGAAATTTCCTAGACCTGCTTGTCTTCTCCCAGAGTGACCCTTGCTGCCACTTTCTTTATTCTCCCACATGCAAGAACATCAGTCATCTGCTATTCCTGTTGCTTTCAGAAGCAGATGCAAATGGAATGTGGCAGACAGCTTGAAGGAAAAATGCAGCCTCATCAGCAGAAATGAGCCAGCATGAAGCATCCAGCAGACAGCTCTGCGAGGAATTTCAAAAATGGAATGCATAAAGAAGGGATTAAGCTGGCCATAGGGAGGGGGAGAAAAATGTTGTGCAACATGAAACTTGTGTCCTTTTTAGTTTTTATGCTGTAAAAAACAGCTGAAAGTGAAGAGGAAGATTTAAGGGAACACCTGAGGCATCAAGAGGCCTAAGCAGGACAGAGGTGTCATAACAGGGCTAAAGGCAGGGGACAGGTTTTTGATAGCATCTGGAACAACCTTCAAGATGTGACAGGGACATCCCTGTTGTGATACCAGAGAAGAACACCCATGGGAAAGGTGTGTGGTGACAGCTGTGGGGCAATCGCTACGCCTGATTTTACGAGCTCAACAGGAAAATGCCCTGAACTACCTGATACAGCTTTAGTGTATACCCCACTTGGAGCCATCAGTTTGGATCCCCTCTGGAGGCATCCTGAGCCTATGGGTTTTAGAGGTGTTACTAAAACCTGATGTTACACGCAGATTTGCTTAACAAATTTACAGAAACAAAATCAAGAAAAAGGCAGCTGCAGAGGATTGCCTGAAAGAGTTTAAGAATGAAAAGCTTGTTTTATTGGCACCTTAAAGTTCCTGGCTTGCTCTTCCTAGCAAAAGAACTTGGTAAAAGATCAAAAAAAATAAAATGCATTAAAAAACAAGAGTTAAAACTGGAACTGAGAAGTTCCACGCAACAGAGGGGAAAAAAACCAAATCTCAAAACAATTGCACTTTCCTAACATGAGAGGAGTAGAGAATCAAACTGTGCCAGGAACCTCAAGAACTGTCCAAGAGCTGTAAGCCCCATACTGGTGCCCTCTGGGTGTAAGAAATTAAAGCCTGTGTGCAGCAGCTCTGAGCTGCAATATAACAAAATCTCCTTCTCTAGAATGTCTGCTGGCTCCTGGGAAGGACTTCTTTCACCTTAATAAAAACTGAATCTTCCCAGATTGTTTTCATCAGAAACTGCAGTGTATCATCACAACTAACAACCCTCCAGTTCCTTTGTTTAAGGAACGCTGCCCCTCTGTGCAGGAAGGTGTATGAGAATGGGAGAATATTCCTTACCTTCATTTATTGTGGGATGTCAGGTCCAGATTCTCAATGGAAGCAGTCAAGTTTCACACGTGCTGTGACAAGCACTTGGAATTCAGTTAAGAAGCAAAAGTCTTCCCCCTCTTTGTGGTGTGTGGAAACTCGGGAGTTCTTCAGGACTATAAAGAATTAGTGCCAAAGATCTTCTGTGCAACAGATATTTGTAAGGGTTTTCTGCAAAACATCTATTACACATCCAGGTGTCAACCCCAAGGGTCCATTCCACCTGACCTTCCTGATAGTGGGTACCTCTTGCCCACACCATGTTTCTCCAACCATCTGGCCTGCAAGGGACTCCAGTTTCTGAGCATGAGTCCACAGACACTTTGTCCTAGCAGGCCTGAGAAGCTGCTGGCCAGCTGACAAACTCTGACTGAGTCCCCTTGGTCACAAATGGCCTAATAGGAGCTGGCTGCAGCTGAAGGAAAAGGGACAGGTGTTTTCCTTGTTGCAGGCAAAGGGCCAAATGCATTAAGCAGTGTAGGGCTCTAAATAGCCTCTCCAATAATTAGAAATCTCTAATAATTACCTGGTAGAGCAAATTGATCAAAGCAACACAAATCTGAGGGGGTAACAATAGAACAGGGATCACTTTATTGTCAGGCAGTCGAGGAGTTCTTCTAATGCCGTAATTGTATCTCAAAGAAACAGCAGCAGAAGTGAGTGATAAAGTGACTGCAAGCAGAGAGCCCAAACTCCAGTATTCTTCCTCTGATGCTCACAGTCCACTGTGAGCAGTCCAGAAGGTGATTCTCTTCTATAAGGACCCTCAGCCTCTTAGCTGTTACCATGGTGGCAGTTTCACCCACTTGCAGCAACCTCCTGTTCAGGAAGCTCACTGCACGTGCCAGTGCCAAATTTCTGAGTTCCACAGAGGTTCCATCCCTTCTGCTCACCCTCATACATGGACATCTCCTTTCTGTATCTCCAATTCATGACTTGGCTTTCTCTAGCCCAAGTTCAGTATCTTCCACAAAACATCCTGACCCACTCTGCCACAACTCAAGGCTTATTTTTTAACTGCTGCCAGGTTCTTACTGGAGAACCAGTAAGCTAAGCAACCCCTCTGAGCTCCCAGGTTTAGCACATGAACATACTTGAGTTGCAAAAGAGGTACCCACATTTCTACATCACTAAAAACACCCATCGTATCAGGCACAGTTCCCATTTCTTTTAAAAATAAATATTTATAAACAAAAGGAAGAAATTCAGAGAACTACAAAGTTAGAAATTTTCCTGCCAACAGCACAAATGTTTCTCATGTACAGTCACAGGAACAAGTTGTACACCAATATGAGCACCATCTAAAAAACTCTCTCCTAATCAGCTGCCCCAGTCCACCCACACAGAGATCCACATCTCCCTTTTTCAGCAGCCAGCTCTTCTGCACTTCTCCAGGACTTGTACTGGAGCTGCTCAGTCTCCTTTCATGATCAAGTCCTCAATATATGCATCCAGTTCATCATCTGTATTAATATCAATGTCCTGAAAGCAAAGCAACAAGGAATAACAGTGAGAAGTGAATCCTGGAAACAGTGCAAGGAAAGAAGAGCCAGAGCAGCTTCGCATCCTCTGTTACATCTGGCCTGCTCAGCCTCTGTGCCCCAATTTCCAGCACCCTCCAGCTGCTGGCAGCTGCAGTGACAGCACCCCCAGCTTTCCCTATCAGCATTAGAAACACAACACTGGAAACCCATCAGCACCTGATGTTCTAACAACGCACCCAAGCAATGGATTTACTGTACTGATTTCGGTCAAGGCCGGTTTGGTTTGGGTTCTTTTAGATTTAACATATTTTCCTAACAGGGAGTAACGGCTTCCAGATGGTTTCAGAAGCCTTTCCAGGTTGATCCTGATTTTATTAAAGTAGTTTTTAAATTTAAAGTTAGTTTATTTATTTAAATGTTTTAATTACATGTTTTCTATTTTCATTTAATAGTATAACTAATATATCTATTTCACCACAAGACTTTTTTATATTGTTTTTTTAAAAGTTTGCATTTCTGTATGTGGAGAGAATGGGGCAAAAATTCCCTGGCTCAGCACTGCCTATGCCTGGGGAAATTCTCAAGCAGCCTCATGGCAGAGAACAAGCAGAATCTGTGCATTATGTATGCATCATGAGAAATCAGTCTGTGAGAATTAGTACACGTCAGGACTCCCACAGTCTGGATCCCAAGGACGGGCAGTGACAGCCTAGGCTGTTCCCAACTTAAGGAAGCTGGAGCCCAGTGAGACTCTGGACTGAAACACTCGTAATGCCTGGAGGGGATGGGCCAGATGTCTCCTCTGAGGCAGCTCAGAGTTTGCTACTCCTCACTCACCTCCTGCACTTTCTGCAGAAGGGCCATGATATTAGTCCTCAACTTCTGCAGTTTCTCCTCTGTTTCCCTCAGCTTCCTCTCTGAGTTCCGGAAATTTTCCTCACAGGCTTTGGCCCGGGCATCAGCACGTGTCTGATATGAATTGCACAGGTTCTGCAGACCCACCTCATACTGCTTAAAATATTCTTTCTGTAGTAGACACAACAGATGTCATGTTAAGAGAAAGCATCAAGCACCACAAAAACATGAGCACTCACAGGCTGCAGAAGATCCAAACTCCTGACCCCCATGATCAAATCCTCCTTTGAGTATGCCCCTGCATGCCCTGCCCATGCTCATATTTACATCTGATTTGCTTACACCAGCCAGCATGGAATTCACACAGCTTTTCACATTCTTCCAATACCAGAACTGCCCCCAAAGCTGCTTGAATTTAGATCAAGGGTGCAGTGTACTTTAAAAGGCCTGAAACCGCAGATACACTGCAGGCAAGGCCTGACATCCCCTGTACACTATGAGTATCCTTGGTACAGATAACCCAGACAACACAGCCTCTCACCACAAGGTAGGGACTGCTACACTTACCAAAAACCTCAGACACAACCAAAGTGTCCTGTGAAAGAATTAGGAGTGGTAACTCCACCAAAGGCCAGCAGATGCCTGAGTTAACAGAAGGGGAGGAGCCAAGAGAGAGATTGCCAATACACACACTGTGAGTGTGAGATTACAAAAGAGAAGTAACTGGCTTTGTCATGTGTTCATCTGCAGGCGGCTTTATACATGTGCTGCCTTGGAAAGGTCTCTCTTGGTGGTATGTTGAAGAAGGAAAAAGTCAGAGAGCTCAGTTCCCTTGCCCCGCATTCTAATCAGCACTGGTCCTCCCAGTATCAGGCTGCTGATAGAAGTTCAGTCCCACCTGTGCTTAAATAGACAGAGGTCAAAAGTCTTGATGTGTGCAGCTGACTCGCTGGCAGTCAGCCTGTCCTTCTGGAGAAGTGGGAAGGGGTTGGCTTCCATGTTCTCTCACACTAAAATAAATGGCCTATAAAGGGACTAAATCCACATTAACATGGGTTTAATCCTTGTATGGGCCATTTAACTAAGAGTTGGACTCTGTGATCCCTGTGGCTTCCTTCCAACTCAGAATATTCTGTGAATTTGGAATAATTATTTGTTATTATTTTTAATTCTTGAGATTGTCTCCATATAAGTTATAAAGCTGGGAGCAAAGCAAGCAGATAGGTCTATCTCCTGCTTCTACAAACCTCTAACCTGGTCTCTCTTTTTTAGACATTTAACAGCAATGGTTAAGAATTTAAGATAGTAGCAGCCAACATCATTCCCACACAGAGGCATAGTAATTAGAAAAATCCTCAGACAACTGTTACAAGACTCAAGGCATCCCTCAGAGCTCTCATTCTTTTCCTCAGCTATGTTAGTCTGCCAAGGATCCAAATTATCTTTTCAGGAGTGCACTCCTACATCAGCAAGACACACATTTGCCGTAAGAATTTGCCTATGTGTGGGGAAAACACACAAACTTACTTTTCTAGAAGTACTGAACTCACCAAGGGAAATGCCAACAACCCTTCTGAGCTCATGGAACTCAGCTCGTTCTTAGAGATTGGAAAATTAGGAGGCAAGAAGTATCTCAAACAATTCCTGTGCAAGAAAACAAAACACAAAGCCAGAGCTCGGAGTTTAGCAGACTGAAGCAATCAGACTGCAGAGCTCACAAGCTCGAATGCTTGTGGTGAACCCACCGAAGGATCTGGACTAGCAAGTCAACTGTTTCTTGGCTGCTGCTGGGACCAGTGGTGTCAGGCTCGATTCTGACGCAGTCTGAGGTAGAAGGTTCAGCCATGACCACCTCCTCTTCCTGCTGTGTGTCTGGAGCCTGGTACTCAGGAGAGGGAGGCTTCATAAGCCTTACATCCTCACTGCCCTTCACTACCCTGAGAAAAAGTATGAAGGGAATATCAGGAATCTTTATCTACATTGAACATACCTGAAACAACACTGTTAACAGTTTAATCAGAACCTGTACCAAAGTGTCACACAGACCTCCAGACACACGCTACCTCCAGGGTAGGCAGAAGAGTGACAGACTGATGGAGTATGTCATGCCCATTCCTTATGAAGCCCTGACCCCACATGTTTCTTGACATGATAGCAGCATATTTGTCTTCAGCATCTTTGGCAGTAAAACAGGCCCCTTCTCCCCAAAACAAAACAAGCCTCCAAAATCCAGTAGCTCAAGATAGTTACCAGCGATCCCTTGGTGTGGTGTCTGTAGGGACATAATCAAACTTCACCTTCCATCGGATTGCATGCCTGACCCTTTCCACAGCTGTGACACGGCCTGTGAACCATTCCTTGTTCACACGCACCTCCACGTGTAGCCCCTTATCTGTGAGGGGGAAGCAAAGGTGTTTGCAAACATTCAGCTACTGGAAAGCACATTCTGCAGGAGCTCTAGAGATTCAGGCACCTCAGCACAGAGCACACCTGAACCTGTGACAATGCCCTCAAACAGTACGGACACCATCAAAACACAATGGGCACATAGGTCAGCTACTGCTGAGAAACATGAAGATGCATGAAAATGAGCTGGCAGTTCCAGATGGAAGGTTTCTCCTGTACTCCAAGCTGTTTGACATGGGCTTTACAGTCTCATCATGGGCTCTAGGACAATTTGCCACGTCCCTAGTGGGCCGCTTTCCAGACAGCTCCCTGGAAGCTTGGTGAAAGGATGCCCTGCCCTGGCAGAGGGTGCAGTACCACTCCAGCTGTCACCTTTCCTAGGGTTTCCCAGCCCCTGTTCTCTCATAGCAGTGCAGCAGATCTGGATACAGTCCTGAGCATTTTCCAGCTGGCATGGCTGCATGATCCACTCAGGAAGGGTCAACATGTCATCAGCTACACTCTGCAGACCAGTCCCATCCCTGATGACGTGACACAGCCATCAATCACAGACCCTTCCATGCCACAACTGCCTCTGGTCTAATCAAAGGGTTCCCAGCCAAAATGTTTCATGCAAGTTAGAGTAATCTTGGGGTTTGGAATTCAAATGCACACTATTTCTTATTTTAAAATCTCATTGAAGAAATCACACGTTTAACTGGCGCAACAGTTCTTTTCTATGTCAGATACTGGTGGCAGCCCAAGGGTTCTTTTCTCACCCTTCTGTGCTTTCTTCAGTTCCAACAACTCTTCCTCTCCAGCACTGTCTGTGAGCTGGGAGCAGAGAGAGCTCACATTAGTCGCCTCCCATCAAGATTATAAACACCTGACAAATACCTTCTACTGGCAAAACCAGTACACACTCACCTCTACCACCACCTCATTGGAATCCTTCTCTTCTTTTACTGCCAAAAATTTTCCTCGTTTTGTCCTCTCCTTTTTGGGCTCCCCCTCCTCCTCAGACCCATCCTCTGGGATGTTCAAAGCCCTCTTTCGAGTGCTGGAGGCCTGAAGGAAGCAAACAAGCTCTAGCTATTAATTCCAGCCTGCTTCCAATAAAAACCACCTTGCAGCCAAGTTTAAAAAAGAAAAAAACAAAGAAAACCCTAACATCCAGTATTTAATTTGGTAGTTAATTAGCTTTTCTGGAAGGTTTTAGAGGCACTACACCATCATGCAAATGCTCACCCCACCACTCCACACACTTTTTTTTTCCCAGGGAAACAATCTGGTCTAACAGGAAAGATATGAGACCAGTCTTCTCAAGGGGTGTAAATGGCACCTTAACCCAAGAGTAAAGTGAAACTTCTCTTGTCCTGTGCAGTGCCCACAGTGCACATACCACAAGACAGAGGACAGGGGATAAGGAGCTGAGGGCTTTCATCCCATTGATTCTTACCTGTAAACATCTGCCAGAGGCAGATTTCCTTACTGCTGGCACCTTGGCAGCTTTTGGATTGGGTGTCTCACGTAGGCTTTTGGGGCTCAGCAGGCCAGAGAGGGACTTCATGTTTGTACCTGGTTTGGCAAGAGTTTTTAAAGTGCTGTTAGACTTCCCAGCTGTCACAGTGTGATGGTGTGTCCTGGAAGTGCTGGCCTCCTCCTTGAAGAGCATGCTGGCTAGCTTGGGAGAACTGGTATTTGGACGATCTGAAGAGCTCTTTCTCAGCTGACTGCAGGACTTGGGAGGAGGTGAAGACCCTGGTGGTCTGCTGGGAGCGCTCTTGATTACATCAGGCAAAGGAGGAGATCGTGGGCGCTGCATTCGGGTGTGCTTAAACAAAGGAGAGCAGAGAAAGAGGAAGGGTAGAAGAGTGGGGAACTGCTGTTCAGAACAGCTAAGGAAGCACAAAAGAGTAAAAGCCTACACCAGAATCCCATCTACCTCTCTTGAAGGCCGTGTGGTCACTTCCAGAGGCAGTTTCTTTAAGTCAGCCTGAGATCGAATTGGAGTGGTTTTCTACAAAAGAAAAAAAAAACCAGAAAGTTCATGTTTACAATCTTCCAGGGGCTGCCTGAACCCATCCCAGCAGTTTTCCACCTAAAATCAACAATTATATGGTGTGTTTTGTGTCCTTCAAGAGACATCCCTTCATCTGTCATTCGCATTTTCCAAATAGAAAATTAAATTCAAGCTGAGATGGTCAATTTCTGTTATTAGACCAGCCCCAGCCCCATGAAGGAGCATAGGTGGCTTCAGACTCAGCAGCAGCCCTTTGCACAAGGAGATCCATCACACCTGCTCTGCTTAGCTGGAGACCTCCAGACTCACCTGCAGAGCTTCTAGCTTTTTCTGCTGCTGGCGGATTTTCTCTGTCAGTTGTTTCTGTTTTTCTTCATTTGATTTCAAGTCTTTCTTTAGAGTTCCCAGCGGTACTTTCTGCTTCTGCTCTGCAGCTTCACATCTAGCATGGAGGGAATACAAGACAACCTCAGCAAGGACAGCAGAACCTGTATCGTCTCATGCAGGATTATTCCAACATCCCGTTCCAAATGCAGCAGGAAAGCCACTTGTCTTTCTGCAGTGGCCACAATCTCAAAAGCAGTGGTTTTTATCTTGGAAAACATATATGAATTAAGAATCAAAAGCATAGTTGTTAATAATAAGGCATTTATGCTGGGAATGACCAATTCAGAGCTCAGGAACTGTGACAGCTGTGATAGCTTCTGTACTGCATCTATACTCCAGACTTTTTCAGCTATTTTCCTTCCTATTAGCTTATTTCTTCATATCAGTTCTTCTTTCTACAGACTTTTTTCCCTTCAGAAATGAAAGCACAGTATCAGAAACCCATCACTAGGATGTTACAACACGCCTTCCAGCCTCAGATGCCTTCTGCCACTCAAGGCCAGGCAGTATCCTTTGCAATATCCTGAAGCTATTGGCTTTTTCCATCCTGTTCAGCCCATGGCCTACAACAGTGCTGAATATCCTACCCTCTCAAGTCCTCTCAGCTGCAGAATCCTGGAGGAGTCCTGGAGAGAGAAGGCAAACAGGTAGGAAATACTATCTCAAATTGACTGGCATCACCTTCAAAGTGCTGGCTGAGCAGCTGGGCCCCCAGGAGCACTGCCAGAGAAGGAAGAGGGGACTGAGCCCAGGCTCATCTCCTATCACTACATGGAGTCATGGAAAGACAGACCAGGATCAGCCCTGCTGGGTTTAAGTCATGGAAGTATGGTTTGAACCAGGAAAGCAGCAGAAAGCGCTTTTACAACACAAGAGTTTCAGCAGAGCTCACTCTGCACTGGAGCCAAGCTGGTAATCTGCAGATATGAGTCTTATTAGTAAAGAGAGAAACCTGCTCTCACTGTAGAACACTCAAAACTCCAAGAAGCCAAGGAGTGATGATTTTATCAAGATCTCTATCTACCAGATACATACTGATCAGCTTTGTGAGTGAGAAGGAGTACAAGCACCAGTTCCTCCATCAGCCTCTTCCCCAGAATCACTTCTGGGGTGTTTTCCATCCATGAAGTGTGTCATCACTGCAAAATGACTGCCTGACACAAAACCTGCAGTTCCCAAAGATAAAACTGAGCAAGTGGCAGCATACACAGATTTCCCAGCACAGAAATGTGTCTTCAAGCTCATGGCAAGGCTGGGAGCATTGCCAGGCTTTGTCTTACAGAACAGTAAATAACAAAAGCATCCTGAGTTCTGCAACAAGAAAAATTCAGACTACTCATGGCATCCAAACTCAGAGACTGCATCACTGGAGGCAGCAAATCAGAACAAAGGAATTATCTTGGGAATCAGAATGGACTAAAACCAAGACTAGTGGTGCTGAGGGAGCTTTGGAACACACAGTCAGCAGGCGCTTCAGCCACCCATTCAAACGACATTTAGGATCCAACTGGATATCAGATAAGAGAATAGAGGCAAGCAAGCCTAACACTATTTCACAGAGTGAAACAGGGACACTGCCTTCTCTGTAACAAAGTGAGCAATGGTGGCACCTGGTGCTGACCTCAACACAGACAGTGGCACTGGAGGGAGTGACTGTTTCCCATGACAGAGACTGAGAAAGGCATTCAGCTCCCATGATCTGGAACACCATGCCAGGAGCAGCCACTGAAGTGTACATGGACAAACCAGAAGTGTGGGGAACAGATGAGTGACAAGAGTGGACACTGTGCTGAGGCAACCAAAACTACCATGTGATCTCTGATGCCAGGAGAGTCTCAAGACCTGACATTGTTCTGTCATTGCTTCATTTCCAATTTGGCTGGATGAGATCCTGCACAGACCTTCACAGTATACAAGCCTGAGGACCCCAACCATGTGCTTCTGAAATCCTGTCATCCTTCAGACACCACAAATACCTGGAATGGTCAGGACACAGATGTGCAGGTGTCCAAACTCTGCACAATTCTACCAGTGCAACACTTGGAACTGGCCCCAGCCAAAAGCCAGAGGAATACTGGAGCAACTTGTGCTTCATGTAAAGGACACAACTGCACTCGCTGCTGGAAAGCATTACTTAATAAAAAAATGTACTGGAGTTATTTATGCTTCCCGAGTAAGTCTCCGGATATCCCTTTTGAAGCTAAAATGACTGGAAATTCGGCTCACCAGTGCCAAGTACCCCACCTGCC
Organism: Thryothorus ludovicianus; assembly: GCA_013397245.1. NCBI lineage: Eukaryota > Metazoa > Chordata > Aves > Passeriformes > Certhiidae > Thryothorus > Thryothorus ludovicianus. Next base: position 30,502 of record VZTB01001936.1, read on the forward strand.
CTTTCCCAGCTTCCTGCATAGGGGATGTAGGATGGCACAGTATGCACTGCAGAGGCACTCGGACGCACTTCAAACAACATCTCAACAAGTTCTCACATGAAATGCAGCCACCCACCCCCAATTTCCAAGGTATTGCAAATAAAAAATACAAATTCTTTTATCAGTAAATCAAGTTTCTGGTAGGTGATACAATAAAGACCCTAACTGCAGACAGAAGTGCACAAATATAATGGCAGGTGAGGGGAACTGAATAACACCCTTCCTCGGCTACCCTCAGGCCATCCCAGGAGCTGCCATCCCAGAAGCTACCAACCTATCTAGGATCCATTTCCACAAGCCCAGGGGCCCAAACGCAGCTCAGGGGATGTGAATTGAGCTTTTTGGGAATTGCTGAATGCAAATCTGTTCAGAGGAACTGAAACCCTGTTTGGGGTCCTGCCAGGACTGTCCTACAGCCATCTCAGCCCTGATGTCTGGTCAATGGGGGAAGCCCTCTGACACATCTTTTGGACCAACAGGAGGAACCAAAAGCAGGCAAAGGAAAGGACTGAGATTATACGGAAATAATAAACATAAGAAAAAGAGACTATAACAAGGGCCAGTTGTACATAAACCTTTGGCTGGTCAGTACATCTCTGTGTACTGACCTCCATGTCTTCCCCCTTTACTGGGTGAGGGCCTCTGTTCCACATAAGCACCTGTGTACCAGGCCGCAAGTTCCAGGAGCTGGAGTGGGACCACTGGTCACAGTGACCTATGTGCCTGAGTGCCACCAGCTGCTGTGATTAAAGGCAAGTGAATGAACATGAGCCATAGGAATGTCAGGCCAGAGGATTCAACCAGGAGGTTATCTGGGTGCAGGGGAGGAGATGTCTAAGGGTGACCCACAGGAGCTGGCATCTATTCTGCCCATGGCAAAATTAATATAATCTAAACCTACAACAGTATTTCTGGTGCCAGTGCAGAAAAACCACCAAGGATCCAAATTCCACCACAGCACTGCTTGATAGGCTAGAGGCAGCTCTGGGGGTCCATCTGGTTCCACCCTGCTCAGGCAGGGCCACCCAGCACCAGGGGCCCAGAACCACGTGCTGGAATATCTCCAAGGATGGAGATGCACAATCTCCCTGAGCAATGTGGGCCAGGATTTGGTAACCCTTTCAGGGAAAAAAGTGTTTCTGATGCGCAGAGGGACTCTCCAGCACTATGGTTTGTACCCATGGTATCTGGTCCTGCCAGTGGGCACCACTGGGAAGAGCCAGGCTCTGTCCTCTTTGCAGCCTGTCTTTAGATGTTTGTATACATTGATGAAGATGCCCTGAGCCTGCTCAGCTCTGGTATGGACAGCACACACCAGTGCTGGGGCTGTCCTCCCCGAGGACAGGAGTTTGCATTCTCCTGGTTGAGTGTCAGGATAGGTTTCTACTGGCACATTTCTCTAACGTGCAAGTCCCTCTGGATGGATGTGTGACTTCCTGGTTTGTCAGCTGCTCCTCCCAGTTTGGTGTCACCTGTCATTTGCTGAGGATGTCCTTAGCAATTTGCACATCGAAAGTGCTCACCCAGCATTCAGCTCTCTATACAATTGCCATTGCTCCCTTTTCACAGTCTGTGAGCACAACTTAAAGGTACAGAACCTCTCCAACTGTTTTCAAAGAACAGATGACCAGAAAAAAGCCGCAAACGTGCAGATAAGGCACCCTGCAGGAAAAGTTGTAATATTAACTGATTCTTACCTGTCTTGTTCAGGATCGGGGTTCATGGAGCACACCCAGCTGTCGGGGTAGTTCTTCTCCACTGAGCTCAGCTGGAACGGGAGAGTCCGCCACTTCAGACAGACATCTGTCAGACAGACACTTTGCAAGTCAGAAATACAGAGCCTGAGACATATTTTTTCCCCATAGCTCATTTAATACCCAAGGACCACATCATCCAACAACAGTAAGACTAGTGGCCAAAAAAAAAGGTCAGACAGTCACAGAAATATTGAGTCAATTCTTTCTCTGTGTTCACAAAACACTCTAATGAAACCCTCAAAGACAACCCTAACAAGAATGCAATGAAGCCTGGCATCAACCAACACCAGAGGACCTCACACTCCTGCTGCAAGAATGACGCATACAAACTGAATTGAACAGCCAGTCCTGACATCATAGCTCAGCCCAGCAGTCAGGCTGTCTCTTAATGATACCAAAGTAACACAAATCAGAGACTTATCCACTGCAAAAAAAAAGATCTATTAAATTTCTGATGAACCAGAAACACAAATTTGTCTTCCAGAGTGTTGCTGGCCTACCAGGAAACCAACACCTTCACGAAATCAAGTTCTGCCGAGAAAATCCAAACGTCCTTAAATCAGGCTCTGGAAGAATATCAACAAGGGAGGACAAGAAGGAGAGTAATGCCCTTCCTCCTTCAGAAGAACCTTGAAAAGACTGAGACAACCATCAAGGCAGAAGAGCCTAACAAATAATTCCACAAGAATGGCCTTACATTCCTTATTACAACCACATGCTCAAGTCCCAGGGAAAAAATAAGTGAGTTTGCTGTCCCTCTACCAGGTGACAAAGTGATGGTGTTCAGCTTCCTGTTACTCTAACAAGAGGTGCACAAAAGAGAACTTGCATTAAATTCCAAGGTAACTGTAAAAGGTTCCCTCTGTGCTGACACAGAGTACAGGCCCGTGTATCAGGGTACAAATTACTTGGCCACTTCCCATTGTCTGTGAGGATGTTTCAGATCTTACTCTGCTGCTGAGATGGGTGCCTTTGATGAGTTCCAGTTCATATGACATTTCTAAGCCTGCTCTCAACACTGCTACTGGCCATACCTGCCCTGTTCTGTCAGGGCCCCTGAAGATCAGTTAGTGAACTATGCAGGAAAGGAGCCTTATGCCAGGATGTCACAGAGTACCACTGAGTGGAGACAAAGGCAAACTGCAGAGGAGACAGACCCTAGGAAGGGATAATGATAGTCCATCCCAAATCTCCTATGCATTTAACTGTCCCTATCTGCAGCCAGGAGCGTCCCCCCCTTCCCCAGGAAGAAGCAGCTGGATCAGACGCACCGCACTGAATCGTAGTGGGGATCTCCATGGCCCTCCTGCGCTTATAGCGCAGTTCACTGGACGGAGGCTGGTTCCAGTTTGCTGATAAATAACCAAATTCATCCCAGAACTTGATGATACCTCTCTGGGCTGGAAAACAAACCACATCCTGCTCAATACGGAGCCATTATCACAAAATACTGTCTGCACTCTTGGCTGCCCACCAGCCAAACAAATTTTTCCTTCCAGACCCTGGTAATCATAAAGCTTCATTACCTATTGCAATATCCTTCCAATACTGAGCCAAATGGTCTCCCATGGCCTTCAGCAAGTGTCGATACTCCTTGGCATCAGCAAAGTCTTGTTTATTATGGGTTGGCTCCAGAACCAAATAGGGCACATCCACCACACCTACCACTCCTCCACATGCCCTGGAATAAGGACACAGAGTCACAAACATTAAACTGACAGGCTGGCAACCTGAACCATCATGCAAAATGTAAAATGGGCTCAAATATTGGTATTTGCTGTCAAGACCTATTTTGCCTGTCTGTAGAATGGGGCACTATTACTGCCAGCACTCATCAGTACCAAATGTCAAGCATGTCATACTACTGCAGGGATGACTAAAATTTGTGTAGAGAACTCTCTTTCAAGAAACCAGGGAAATATTAGGCAGTATTAAATATAATTTACTTGTCAGAATGCAAAGTGAAGGCTGACAAAATGAGCAAGCCTCAGGCTTATGAAAAATTATTAATGCAGAATGATTAATGTGCAATGGTTATTGCACAGCCTAAGTCAGATGTAGAAATGTGCCAGGCTTATACAAAAAGATTGCAGAAAAATCTGCAGGACTCACATGCCACCCTCCAGCTGTGGGCCCACCTTCTCATACATCTTGATCAGCCGACTGCAGTTATAAATGAACATGCCATCCAGCTCACGTCGTTCAATGTTCACCCCAAAGATAAAATTCAGCTCCTTGGGTTCCTTCAGTGCCCTGTAGGGGACGAAACAGAGCCTTAAGAGATGCTGAAAATAAAGCGTATTTTTTGCCGTTGTAAGAGAGAGAGGGTATGGAAATCTAGCACATTTGAGCATTAAATTAATCCTGAAAAATACAAAACATTTGTTGAAAAAGCATTACAACCAAATACAAACAAAATACAAAAACTTTGCAATACAGATACTAATTTAGGCTGGAAGATAATTTAATTACTCATTGAACATGTTTGTTCTTTCAGACTGGACTCTGATTTTTACTTCAGATGTTTTTATTCTGTAAACTAGTTTTATGAGAGTGCTGTTGCATCCAGACTGATCCTTCCCCATGCTATTTTGGTTTGTATTTTCCAGCTATATAAACCTTTATAGATAAAGTGTGGAAATTCAGATTTCAGTACAAAACTACAGTCTTGATATTCCAATTCTAGACAGTACTCCTAATTCCAAATTTCACAAGGCTGCTCCTTAAGTTGGAAAGCAGGAGGATACAACACACAGCTCAAGTAGAGCTTTTTTTCCTGGAATGTCAGGATGTCAATTTGCATGATTTCTCCCTTATCTATGCAGCAGACTGCTCCAACAAAAGTTGGCTTCAGGTATGTTTGTAAGCCCACAGGGATTTCTCAATCTGAATCTTTGGTTACCAGGAATTCTATCTCTATTAAGGCCAAAAGCCTTAAGATTTTGATCTCTTTGTGCTATAAATCAAACAAAATCCCTGTGTCTCACAAACAGAAAACCTGCTCTTCAACACAGTAAATTAACCAGGTTCCACAGCTTCCCTGAAGATTTTTCATCAGAAGGATCCTCAGCTTCAGGATGAAGGTATCCTCAAATGCGAGGTCCAAACCAGTAACTACTGTGAGGCATAGCCTATACCACGATCCTGGCCACCCCTGTCAAATTTGACCTCCTTTATAATTTCCCATTTGCCCCTATTAAGTCCTAATCTGACTTCTGCTTAAATGGTTAGCAGAAGAGAGTGGAACTCTTTAAAACATTCTGTTGACTGTTGTCCTGGTTTGGCCTGGATTGGCCAATTTTTAATACTGACACATGATTAAACCAATGAAAAAGGTGTATACACCTATACATTTTGAGATGAGAACTCTGCTCCCCTCCCCGCAGCCAGTTGGCCGGGGGAAGGGGGAAGGAGAGGCCGGGAGAGCAGCCGAGGCCCACGCCAGCCAACTGGGGAAGGTGGGCTGGGCTCCGGAGGCTCCCAGGCAGGGAGGGAGAAGGGGAGGTCAACAGTCCAACAGTCCCTCGTGTGTCACAGCTGAGCCCTGGCCAGGCTAAGATCCTAGCCCCAGTGCAGCCGCTGAAGCAAATTCCCAGCGGATAAGGCCAGAAGCAGCCCTGATGCCCAGCACAGAGAAAGACCCGAAGTCCCAGTAGAGCCTGCAATTCATCATTCGATTGCTTTGGCCCGGCCAACGCCCTTTTGTTAACTCTTTCAGTGCACAGAAGAGACCTCCAGGCCTCATGATCCCCTGAGTGAGAGACAAGGACAGAGTGAAGACATGTAAAGAGACCACATGAAGGCATCAAGGTCAGTCAAGAAGGAGTAAAGTTCTTGACTTTGGAATTCCATCTTGAGATGGAATGAGTATGGGGAGCTGCTTTGTTTTCCAGGCTGAAATTCTCTTCTAAGCTATGGTGATGGATCAAAATATTCCCTTTAAACCATGGAGACATGGGGGAGATGGAGAGTTCAAGTTGTAGATCTGAGCGAAGGAATTCAAGTGTTGAATTGAGCAAATGTTGAAGTGATGGTGATCCTATGAGAAATGTGAACAGAGAAAAAGAGTGATGAAGACCTCTTTTGCCCCCAGAGAAGATGAAGAGAACCTTTGCTTTTGAACTGCCCATTTTTTAAAAAAAACCCTCTATGTTGTCACGGCCTAGAAGCATAGTTGTGAAAAAGTGGGAGGAAATTTCACGAATGCAGATTTTCTGGGCAGCTGCTGTTTCATGGAGAACTTTTCCATAGCAGCAAGAAATGGTCCTCTCCCTAATTGAATTGAAAAAAGACTATTACAAAGGTGGAAAACTGACTGAAAATTCTGAGTGTTGTTTCTGTATGTTGTCAGTGAGAAGGAAAGAAAGTGTGGAGGAAGGGAAGAAGAGTGTTCTGAAGGTTTTATTCTTATTTTTATTATTCTTCTTTTAGTTCTGTTAATAAATTTTCTTTATACCTTTCAAAGTTTAAGCCTGCTTTGCTTTTAATTGAAAAATTTCAGATGGGCAAACCAAAACCACCACAACTGTTTACAAATATCAAATAATTGGAAGACCTGAGCCATGCACACATGACCCCTACACAATGATCACCTGCAGATATAAGATCTGAGTCTGTCTTAATTGTGAAACTGCAAAATATATCCCAAAAATAAATTAAATTAATATTCATTTTTGTTTAAGGCCATCCTCCCTCACACAGATGCAATGGTACTCTGTGACACAACGTTCATTTAAAACAAATGACTCTAGTGCATTCCTAGGAAAACACCTGAAATAGCAGCTTTCGGTAATTTTAAATTAAACCTTTGCCAAGAGGGGTTTTGAACACTGCCAACTGCTGGGCTGGAATGTGACCCTTTGGTCTCAGCTCACTGAGGCAGACAACCGTGATTCAAGAGCATGAGCAAATGTAGCACAACACCCATCTCAGGGATTAATTTTCTTTTTCTAACTTCTGGAAAAGAATGTAGATCCTTACACTTCAAAAAACAGCATGTACTAACCTACAAAACAAAAAGGATATCTCCTCATTTTTGTCAGAGAGAACAGGAAAATTATCATCCGAACCATTGAAAACGAATTGGTGGGTCAAAAGACGGGGATTTCATTATTAGAAATTTAGTGCCTGTTCTATTGTCTGGATTCAGATCCAACCTGATCTTACACAGACTTTGGAAACCAGAAAGAACTTCTTTCAGTGATGCAGTCAGCATCAGGGAAACAGCAGAAAACTGTCCTAGGACATCCTCTGTAACTCAGTATTTTCCAGAAGACAGAAGGGATTGTTTAGCACAGAAGCTATTATACACATCTTTCAGGAATTTTTTTTTGGTTTTATGAATGAAGTACAATGCTCTGGAAAAGCATGATCCTCTGAACTGATTCTAATCACCAGTGATGAGTGTAGGGAGGGACACAGGGAAAGCCACATGCCTGCCCAGAGCAGTTTTTATTGATGGTAAGCTTAGTAACAGGAAGAAGTAGTTTGCTCATTGGCAGGAAGGGCAGAAGACTATTCGCAAAATTTTTCGTTGCACACTAATGTCACCAAAGCCAAGAACTAAAGAACAAGGGTGTAGATGGAAAAGTGCGTGGAAGCCGAAGGAAACAGCTTCTCTCACAAGCTTCTGTATCATTTAGATCCTAGCTCTAGGACTTTCAAATTAAATGTGTATTTATTTATTTATTTATTTTTAGCATCCTAGGATGCACTAGGTCTACCTCCGGCAACTAGTCTGGGATAAGTTCTGACCTAGGCAGCCATGTAAATGAGCATGCACACAGTTAGGTGAGAGTGGGAGACATGCTGTATCCAAATCCCCAAGTTCCTAAGACTCCGCATTTGTTTTAAGAACATTTGTTTCTGGCTTCACTTAATTTGAGAAATGCAAAACAAACGTATATGAAGAGTGAAATATTCCTGTGAGTACATCAAAAACCAAAGTTAATTGCCACCAGAGCTGAGCTAGAAGAATGCCTTAGGATTTCACGGCATTGACTACACCAAAACTGAAATTCCTAAAGCTGTTTCATTGTAACTTGTGAACATTTGTTCATCAGCTTGAATCTTATCTGCAGGTGGAAAAGCAAAAGAGTGAAAAAACCTGATGTGAAAACCAGGTAAACGTCTATAGCAAACAACCCAATCCAGAGACCCACATGTCTTCCAGCAGGCACGAGGGGAATGGCAGAGGTAACCAGAATAGTACCGCAGCTGCTCGGTTTAATAGCCCAGGCATATAAGATGCCCACTGATATTTAAGCTTTGAGCTGAACCAAACACACACGCAAAGCGGGAGAAATATATGAGCACCTGGAGCAAACAGCCCAGGTACTTCAGAGTCTGGAAGCCTCTGCACTCACCGCTGCTTTGCATCCTTAATCCTTTTCTTGACGTCAGCCTCCCGCCGCATGGTAATGGCTGAATTCTGGACCTGACGCAGTGTCACCTGCAAAGAGGCACTGCATAGTCAAGCTGTGAAGTTCATAAAATTCACTCAATTTATGATTTTCTGCTCTTTCTGGAAGAGCTGGGAAATGTTTTAAATGTAAAGAAGCCACAATCGATAGACGGTGACAATCGATAGCCAGTGTGACTCCACACCTAGGGCACACTTATGCTAGGTTGTTTAAGCAGCTACACAGTTGCTCGGAGGAAAATGTCTACATGTAAAAACAGGATTAAGAAAACTGAAATCAGTGTCAATGGAGCACAAGGACACATCCAGGGCACTTGGATACTGTTGTTTCCATGACATACCAACAGGAAGCTCAGTGATTTTAAACTGGTGTTACTTGCTGACCTTCCTGGTGTCCTTGTCAGCCCTCTCCTTAACTCCTGGCACCAGGGCTCAGCCTTGCCCCTCTCAAAGCCACAGTCCCACTGGAAGGAAGCAAAGAGGCCCTCTCCAAAATCTCCTGCTCAAATGCCTCAGAGACAGCTGCACAGGGAGCAGGGAACAGCCAAAAAGCCCATAGCTCTAGTTCTGTTCCCCAGGCTGCTTCCACAGAGGCTGTCAGCAAACAGCACCTGGAGTCTGGAGGTCACCTTCCCACGCAGGATATATCCAGGCTGTAAGCAGGGGAATGCCAGCACACTTCTCACTTGGGCTGGAGACCATGTGAAGACAGTGAAGCACATCCAGTAGTGATGAGGCCATGGAGATACCTAAAAGCTGCTGGAAGTTCACTGCTGACTGAAGGCACCACCTGCTTAACCAGCACAAGGCATGCTACCATGGGGTGCTGCCCAGTCAGCATCACTTCACCACCAGTGCTCCAAACTATCCCTTGGCGCCCAAAACACGACATGCTGCCAAAAGCACAAGGCTCACCCTGGACTCCCGCGTGAGATCCCCTCCAAGACGTAGCTCGAGGGCACGGGCTTTGCTCTCCACCTCACGAGCCTTCTCTTCCGCTGAAACATACAGGGACAAGGATAATGTCAGCCAATTAGTACAGACAGACATTGTCAGGCATTCACCCAAGGAGAGCAATTGCAGAGAGCCTTTGTTGCACTGATGTGTACAAGGGTACAAAGAGAACACAAAAACATACAAAAATCAAACCTTACGTGAGAAGGTCCCACTGACATGCCACCTTAAACACGCCACCTGCTCAGAGGTCACAGTCAACACTGGCACAATAGCAGGGATACACTGTGCAAAAGCATGTTTGAAGGAAGGATTCATGAGGAAGCCAACAAGGAACTGGATATAAGGATGTCCATGACCCTGTCTGCTCTTCCTGGTAATGTGATTCAGAGAAAGATTGTCACAAAACCAGGACTAAGTTCAGGCTTGAAAAGGAATTCCAAAGAGGTAATTTTCTTGCAGAAGTTAAGGGAAAGGACTACTCTCAGAAATGCTTTTATCTCTGATAATTGTTAAATTTTGCCCGGGAAAAAGACAGATCTGTGCTACACAGTAAATAGGACCCAGCATTCAGAAAACCTACCCTGCACATGATCCTTGCATGCAAGAAACTGACCATGTAAAAGGAACTCCCCTTTTTGCCTTTCTCCTGGACAAACAGGAATGCTGACGACAGGCACACACCACTCTTGTATTACTTAAGATTCTTTCAATAAACCTCATTTTCTGCAAGGAGAATGGACTGAGAGCAGTCCTGAGTAGAAGGATTTGGGGGTGCTGGTGGGGTGAAAGCTGGCAGTGCCCCAGCTGTTTGCACTGGCCCCCAGAAACTCCCTATGTCCTGGGCCGATCCCACAGCGTGGGCAGCAGAGGAGGGGGGTATTCTGCCCCTGTGCCCCATCCAGATGAGATCTCACTTGCAGAGCTGCCTCCAGCCTTAGGTCCCAGCACTGGAAGGACCTGCAGCTGCTGAAGTGAGTCCAGAGGAGGGCACAGAGATGCTCCAAGAGCTGGAGCACCTCTGCTGTGGAGATAGGCTGGCAGAGCTGGGGGTGTTCAGCCTCAAGAAGGCTTCATGGAGACTTTAGACAAAATGAGCTTTAGGATCTCTTCCAACCCAAGTCATCCTGTGATTCTGTAATTTGGCAATACAAGGATGCATGCTGAGCTCACACCATGGCAAGCAACACCTGCAGCCCCACACCTAGGGGCACAGCAGCCTGGTTACAGCACACCCAGAAGCCATCACCTTCCCTGATCTCCTCATAGGGAGATAAAATGTGCCTGTGAGACACTCAAAACAAGAAAACTCAGCAGTGGAGGAGTGACCTAGCCTAAAATTTACATAGGAAGAGGTAGCAAGAACATGACATGCTAGCAGTTGGCACCTAGGGATAACCAATATCTCTCCAAAAAGCAGCACTTGGTTCCCAGCCAGAAGAAAACTGGAGTCTGTAGCCAGTCAGTTCACTCAGACCACTACAACAGAAATCACTTTTCCTTTCTACATAGTGCCCCATTGGAGTTTTGTTCACCTCATTCCCACAGCAGCATGCTCTGGGGTTCACATATGCTGATGGAGGACTATGCTATGTGACTAGCCATCATCAAGAGGCAGCCTGGTTAAATCAAGCCAACAGGAGGCTGGAGGCTGCTTAAAGCACTTGGTCCACTTCAATCACAGCTTGCAAGGAAGTTGCTGGCAGCTAAATCTATTTGTGGCTAGTGGAAAGAACACAGTAGTAACCCAGAAAGGCATAGGTCAAACCTGCTCCACTGACGCAGTGACAACTGAGACAGCTGAAAGAGACCAATTCATATAAACATTTTCGCTGTGGACAAGAGGCATGGTGTACCCATGGCACTGCCAAGCAGGTCACTGAACACACCAAACTAATCTGAAATAATACCTAGAGCAGCACAGAGCTGTTAGCTTCCAGTACTTGACACCTGCGTGACTCCTCACCTCGTCCATTTGTTTGCTTTCCAAACTTTGGAAAGGGATTTCCAGAAGCGAGGCAATGGCAATGCTAAGGTGCCTCAGTGTAGTACTCAGTCTCGGTTCAGAAGAACACAGAAAGCAGGGGAATGTCATTCACAGCCACCTGCACAGGAATGGTATTTTTTTTCCTAGGTCTACTCGCTCACTTAGGGATCTGGATACTACAGCTTATTGCATGCAGCAGGAAGTTAGTTCCTAAGGAATGAAAAGTGGTTTTTCCTCATCTTAAATATATGTATGTCTTTACTCCTGAGTCATGGCTCTTTTTAGATATACCAAAGCCATGTCATCGATAGTCACTGTGGCTCATACATCTTCCACCTCCAGCTATTTTTTGGTTATCCTGTTTTGATTCCACAAGCTCATAAGCTACATCCAGGAGACTCAGCAATCTTTCAGTCTGACTGATTCCAACACATTCCTTGCAGGCAGGTATCTCTGGCATTCTGGAACTGCTGTTTGCTCAGCTGAGACCCACCATTTCTCACTATGTACTCCTGGGTTTAAAAGAGCAAACTACAAATCATTCCTGGGTACTGGAGACCAATCATTTCTACCAGCAAGAGAACAAGAAAGCTTGGTGTTACAGATTAAATCTATTTCTCTACAAGTTAAGCAATGAGATGTATGCCCCTGAGGATAATGCCCCAAGCATGTTTTAGTCCTGAAGGCTCCATGTGACCCAATCTTGCAGTAACAGTCTGAGAACAGCTCTGAGTTTTCAACACAGTATCCTAAGCCCTTTGCCCAGCATCCTCTCTCCCCTAGAGGCACCAAGTCCATTCAGTGATCCCTGCACTCTCTGAAGCACTGTGTTGGTTTGGTGATCCTTGCACACCAGAAGCACTGGGCCAGTTCACATAAACATAGAATCAATTAGGTTGGAAAAGACCTCTGAGATCATGGAGTCCAACCTGTGACCAACACCACCACGTCAACTGGAGCACGGCACTAAGTGCCACAGTCCTTCCTTAAACACTTCCAGGGATGATCACTCACCATCTTCCTAGGTAGTCCATTCCAGTGTCTAATGACCTCTTTTGTGAAGAAATTAATCCTAATGCCCAACTTAAACCTCTCCTGGCACACCCTCAGACTATGTCTTCTCATCCTGTGACTACTTGCCTGGGAGCAGAGACCTACCCTCTACCTGGCTAGAGCCTCCTTTCAGGTAGTTTTACCTGAGCCTGCTTGTCTCTAAGCTAAACCACCCCAGCTCTCCTCACAGGACATGCACTCTAGACCCTTCACCAGCTCCACTGTCCTTCTCATGACTCACTCTTAACACCCCAACGTCCTTCTTGAAATGAGGGGCCCAGAACTGGACACAATACTTGAGGTGTGGTCTCAACAGTGTTAAGAACTAGGTGGAGGGGAAGAATCACTTCCCTGCTTCTACTGGCCACACTATTTCTAGCACAGGATGCCATTTGCCTTCTTGGCCACCTGTGCACACTGCAGGTTCACTGATCCCTGTCCACCCAAAGGCATGAGGCTGGTTTGGTGATGGAAATGTTTCATTTTAGTGCCAATGGGACCTATTCTCAGCACTGGGACAACACTGGGCACCATTTTTCAGTGCTAGATGCTAAACTCCGCTTTTAAGTGTCAGTCATGAAAGCCTTATAGACTGCTTCAGGGAAGAAGTCTCTCTAAATCTTGCTCTTTGCATCTTCTTGAAAAGGAATTGGGAGTGTGTGCTCAAGACCTGCCCTGGCTATCTAAAAATAAATACACCTATGAGGATTGAGGCACACAATAAAATCTGCTTAAGCTTCATCTTATCAAGTCTATCTTGCCAGGCTGTACTTTTTAAAGGAGGAACAGGGAGCATGGCAATTCACACCATTTCACTCTGCTGCTTTTCTTTGGGATGCAAGGTCACAGTCACACTGCCCTCTGTGATGCTGTACAGACTGAATGTGGCACCATCCCTCGTGCATCTGACCTGCAGCCACACATAGATGTGCCTAAAGCAGCTCTGACACAGGGATAGAGGACACATGCCTCCAAGGGATTGATTTAGTTGATTTATGAAACCTACCAGAAGATACACATCATATACAAATCACTTACATCTTCCAAGATTTTTCCTTCACTACAGCATTTTTCCATCAAGGATTATGGAGGGATGCTGCTTTGTGTGTTAAATTTCTGGAGATTTAATGCAGTTATAATACAATTTAATGCTGTTATTTATATGCTTGTGGGATTTCTATATGCTGAATATCCAGTAATGACAAACTGAGTTTTCCCTGAGGACTACAGGACTTAAAAGGAAAGGAAGATTAGATGGGCAAAAGATATGCCTGGAAGAGTTAAAACCAAACAAACCAGGATTCCCTTGTACACACACACCAATCCCCTTTATATTAAAGTGATAGAATAAAAGTCTACTTTTTAAACTGCCTTAACAGGAAAGGCGCAGAATGAAAACCCAACCAAAAGCTCATAGTATGTTAAAAGTGAGAGAAGAAAACTGCAGGGTGACAGGGCTCAGCTAGGCTTCTGCTGGAGTGGGGGCAAACTGCTGGGACTCCAAGGGTTATCCTGTACATCTGCTACTCAGATAAATGGTCTCTGGGAACAATGTACATTCCTTCCATTACATGAACGTTAAGTCTGTGTCATCTGTACTTGCTGCAATAATTCAGTTCCTGAGCAATCTCAGTGACCCCAGAGGCAAGCAATCCCAGGTTACACCAATCAATGGTTTGGTCTTCCCCTTAGCAACAGCTGAATGAAGGCACATGCATACCCTGATGACTCACCTATCCTTGCCATATGCTCTGCTTTCTTCACCTCTTGCTCTGCACGGGTCTTGAAACGGTTTGAAGTGTATTTGTACATCCTGTGATGATCAATCAAAATTTATTAATTTTAGAAGGGCCAAACTCAGCAGTAAGGTCAAATCAAAATTTCATCACTGCATGAGAGAACAAGGTCCCCACGTGCTACTCTACTCCTCCCAACAGATTCAATAAATGGAGGAGGTTTACATATAATGAACTGGACATTTTTGGATGAAGCTAGGCAAAATCTCTTTAAGTCAGAGATATTTTAGTAGTAGTTGCAAGCACAATATCCTCTCTTCTTCTGCATTAACCAGTGGGAGTGAAATACATCCTATTTTTGTAGCAAATCTCAAGACTTAAGGGACATAATTTCTTCAGAAGTAAAAAGGAGAAGTCAATATATATGGAAAACTTCTCAAAACCCTCCCACCACAGCTAAATAACCCTTCCTGTAAACAGCTGTTCACAAGTGCAATCTGACAGGTCCATCTCACACAGGGGCAGCTCAAAGCAGAGCAAAAATTTGACCAGAACTTCAGGTCTCAGGACACTACTGTGTGCTTCACATCTGACTCACAACTTACTCTCAACCTTGCAAATTGTGCTGGAGATGGAGCAGCTTGTTTCACCTTCCTTGTATCCTAACATGCCAAATAAAGATCCAAATTCTTTGACTACTGCAGAGTGAGAGATGGGTGTTTGTGAGGCAGAAGTTCATGAACGTGTACCACCTCTAAGCATGTCATGAGGAAAGATCACACCTAGGACAAGTAGAGCCTGCAGGAACTCAGACCACCTTAAGACACAAGGTTTTTGATCCACCAAGAGGAAAAATCCCATCCCAAATGGATGGGATAAACTTTCAAAGTATTTAGCTAAAGCAAAACCCACTAGAAATGCTGTTTTTACAGAGAGGTAAAAACACATGGGGATGTAACACTTGACTGACCAACTAATTGGAATCACACTTAGATCCTTATGAGAGACAAAATTCTCCCTCAAATGGCAGAAAAACTGTCAGGATTCGTGAGAAACACCCTTGCATTGATGAAAAGTTTTGTTTAGGTTTTTTTCTGTGGGCGAGCACACATGGATGTTGGTACTAACATCAGACATAGTCTCACCAACAGGAATTCTTTGCTCCCAAATCTAGAAAATTAATACCATTAGTATAGTTTCCAGAAATACATTTTGCTAAACTCATTTTCTGCTATTTATAAGGATTTCCTCTCTGGGGAAAAAGAAGGTAGATGCTAAGACTTCCAGAAATTACAGCTGGTGATTTCATCACATCAGGAGCTACAAGTCAGGATTTTAGTGGCACCATCTCTAACCTATGTAAGGTTGATGAAAGCATCTGGGGCCAGAAGACAACACACTCTGAAAGCCAGGCTGCTTTCAACATATTGGCATCACTACATTACTTCACGTACATCTGCCGGACTTCTAAGGGGAAAATAAAAAGACAGAGAAGCAGAATGAAATTATCCCTCCATGCCCAGGTCAGAGGGCAGGGCAGCACTTGGGGGGACCATAGGGACAGCACTCCCTTGCTGTAGGGAGCACTGCAAGCAACTCTGCAGTGTCCTAGATGATGGCACTGTGAGCCACCACCAGCTTCGAGACACTCATTCCAACTGCTTTGGAGTGTCCTCCTGGAGGCACATGCCTTACATGTGGCCTGGCTCTTTCTACCTGCACAGCTCATATTGCTAAACAAGCTCCAACAGGTAATGGGGAAGAGAAGAGATGGAAACAATCTTTCAGGAGACACAGGCCATTCCCAGGGAAGTTTGGAATGTGGTAACACAACCACAAATGTTGGTGAAGGATCTGCACAAAACCAGGTCCCTGCCACCAGGATGTTATCAACTCTAGAAAGACGAGGAGAAGCCTCTCCCACAGAAACATGGGTGGAAACATGGAACAGAAAACAAGTGAGATGACAGTGCTCAGGAGATGCACTGTTATTCCTGAAAAATAGCACAAGGGCTGCATAATACTTTTTTCAGTAAAGGCATTTACATACCCTAAATCCACAGTGGATTCCATTCATTGTCCACTAACACCAACACTGAAACCTGCAGACAAGCCAGAGTACAGGCTTTTCCTTCAGAGATAAAGGCAACCTGACAGCAGGAGGGAGTCCCCTCTGAAAGAAAAGAGCCTTTCAGATGTCCCACACAAGCACACCAGCTACTCAGGCTGTAAGGCAGCAGCACCTCCACTGTCTGTTCTCCATTCCTTTGCTTGACCAGGAAGGTTCAACACTTACCTGGCCCAGACTACTGGGCCAGAAACACAGCCACGCTAAAGAGTTGCACATCACTGCTACCTCAGCTGACCCCAAAGGAGCACCATAATGGAGGTCCCCTGCCCTGTGCACTCACACACAAAGCAGTGCCTGTACAAGTGCAAAGGACTAACCCAGTATTAACCTGTAGAGCACTCAAAGCCTAGTAGATAAATGGGGATGGTGAGCTCTGGCTCCAGTTCTACAGGGAAAGCGAGGGCATAAGCAACTCTTTTCAGCAGGTTCAGGGAGAAAAATGTAAGAAAACCCCACACCTATGGCATTAAAAGCAGAATAACTCCACTTTCAGAATGGACTGATTTACTGGTTTTCCCTTTGGAAAGGGCTACCCTTTGAACTCACCTCAGGAAAAAGTCTGAGTTTCCTCAACCTGCCAGGGCACAGTGTGGCATCTACCCCAGGAGCTGTGCTGGCTCTCAGAATCCACAGTGAGGGCTTTGATGGGTTGTCCTGACGGCCACGGAGCTTCTGGAGCCCAAGCAAGCATCAGGAAGTCCAGCCAGAAGGGAGCAGTCTGGACCTCTTGAGAGAGGCCCAGTAAAGCCGCAATAATTGCCACAAGTCTGAGAAGATTTACACTATGCTCTACAGGAAGGCCTTGCACAGTCTTTATTGCTCTGTTGCAGGAATGGGGATTTTAAATGCAAATGTCTTTACAGTGTTTGGGAATTTGTACTGGACTATCATCATAAGCAAATGAGTCTGCTCAGATGTGGCACAAGCAGATCTGTGAAATACACCTGCCACCAGCACGAATCCATCAGCTTGGAGCTCCTTAGAATAGACTACTGACCACTTGAAAAAGAAGACACTGAGGTAAATGAACATTCGAGGTGACCTGGGACACCTAATATTGTCATGACGCTGGCAGCATCACCCATAATGATGGCATCTTGTCTATATAAGTCTCACAAGAAGCTTGTCTCTGATGAGATAAAAACCTGTGTCTTCCTCTGGTTTCCCTCTCTAGTATTTTTGATGGACTGCCAAACAAGCGAAAGCAGTACAAGGCCCTCACATGCAGGTAAAACATAGTCAAAAATCTGGAAATCCAGAGATTCTCTATCCAGTAAATCAGGATTTAGAGTGGCAAGTTCCCTGCCCTCTGCAGGGAAACAAATGGCCTGGCCAGCATGAGGAGCAGTGGGTGTAACATTCTTTAATTTTGGTCACCTTTTCACACAGTGTCACGTAAGGAGCTGAGGAAGCCTAAGTTAAAAACCCGCACCTCTTCAGGCACGTTAGAGGCATGACACTGGTCTGTGGCTGCTAACAGTGCTTGGCAGACTGAGAGTGAGCCCAAAATGCTATACAAAAAAATCCACAAATACTCTATGAAATTACTACTATTTTATTCAAATAAATTATGCCAGGGTAACTAGCAGACTTAAGCACAGGCTTCTCTTTCCCCTCCTGTCCCAGTAACCTTTTCCAGTCTCTGTTCAGCCAACTGATAGCACACTCTAGCTCACTGTCACATTTTTTATTTAAGGAAATTTAAAAGGAAAATAGGGGAAAGCTTTTTCTCAATTTCTATTCAAATCTAGATTAACTACATATAAAAGCAAAAGTTGTTTCAAAGTGCTCAGTCTATTTTTTTTTGGAAATAAGCCTAACACCCACTATATGTATTTCCTACTTCTGCTCAAAAAAACCAACACAGTTACCTAACAGTTTTGCGTGAATATGGCATTTCATACAACCAGGTTATTAATTTCTTTGTTTGCTCTCTAAGGGAGCCAAATTGTACCAGTGACTCATGCAATTTTTAAAGGCATTAGATTTTCCACTATGTATCTTCTCTTCCCATGACGTTAACAGCACATGCCATTCTCTTACAGTTTGATTCTGTGGCTTTAGAGTTATGGATGGAATTTATGCAGGATATACCTGCAGAGGAAAACACTACCCCTTTTCTCTATCTCCACATGGTCCCCCACATCCGTAGATTTTGTATCCAATGCTTACCTTGGCTTGTAGAGGCAGCATGAGAGTCGTTTTGTTTGTACTTTGTGTCCGTTGATGAAGATTCTCATCCTGGGATCAATATAAAGCACAGCAGCATAGGCACGGAAGGAGCGGCGCTCCGGCTTGCTGCAAGAGAGACATCTACTTCAGAACATGCCCAAGAGATACCCTCAGCAAAACAGACAGGTGAAAGAAAAGGTCTTTCTATTTTAATTACCATGAAACTACATTAAGCAAAGCTTTTATTTTAATTTTTTTCTATCTGTGTCTTCTCCAAACTCTTTGTTGAGCTGTACGTCATAACTACTGCTACAAGACACTGATACATGTTACTGCAGCCTGAAGAGGGAGATTAAATACATCTGGATAATAATGGCCAAAGCTACAAACTGGACTATTCAACCTTAAATGTGCCCACCTACCAGAGCTTTTCTACCCTTCAGTGAGTCAGCAGTATGCTGCCACAGAACTTGCACTACTCACTGACACACGTGGTATCACATCAGGAGGAAGAGACAGTGAATAGTAGCAATCACACCTGCCTTACAAACAGGCATTAAAGATGCTGAGATCCCTTGGAGGGCCCCAAGAAATTTGCTCAGTATCATCACTCTAATAGACAGAAAAAGCTGCTTTACAGGGTCTGAAATTCCCTATGGAAAATTCAAGCACTTCAAGGAAGAAGCATGTAATCTCATCAAAAAGGTAAAGCTTGCTAGGTGTGCCCATGGAGCTCTGAGGTTTAATCAAGTATTTGGCTCATTTCGGCTCAGTTTTTCATTTTCAGGATACAGTTGATCAACTCAGCAAACACTCAGCTCTCTCTAAAAGGGCCCTGTGCTCTTCTGGCTGCCCTCTGAGCACATCCTTCTTGCCCCTCTGCAGTAAGGAGAGCTCCTTGCTGCCTGCCAGATGCGATGATACTCCTCACCTGCCTCCCATACCATCTGCCCACAGAGGCTGACCTGTGCAACACCTTATGTTTTGTCAAAATCACAAAACTGAACAACAGTTTGGGAGCAGCACTGACTCACAACCAGCTCTCATTCTGATTAAAACATCTTTGTTTTAAAGATGAAAGACGTGTAGAAAATGAAGCATATAGCTTAGGGCTCCTTTTTTTATGGTGCCTAAAGGACACAGACTGCTGCTTTGGCTAAGCTAAGATCAGCCAGTGCAGGTGTTCACCCCAAACACAGCCACAATACACATGGGTTGACACACACAACAAACCCCAAACTGCTAAAGAACAAACTACAGATCTTCTAAATTCTCTAATTCACTACAAAAAGAGAAGCTTAAAAAAAACCCATGCACACAGTATATAGACAAAGCCTACACCAAATTTGATCAGGGCCTGCTACACCAGGCACACTTACGTTCCTTCTGGAGGTGTTTCTGCCATCTGAATATCTTGAGGGTCCGAAGTCACATCCAGCTCTGGCTCTCCATTATCCATTAGTTTGAGGTTAAAGATGATCACCAGGGTGCCTGAGCAAGTAATAAGTTGACCAGGTGAATCCCAGTCAACCCCCACATACCTCACTTGTGACCTGCATCCACATGTACCTTTCTCGCCACGTATCTTATTGAACTGGTCCATCACTTCCCGTTCTGATTTGAAAGGGGAATACTTGTAAATGAGCTCCGTCTCAATAGCAAATTTCTCCATGTTGTCAGTCACGGGTTCACGGCTCCGAGCATTCCAGGTAGGTAGGGGAACGATGACCTGCAAATCCCATTGTATTGAGAGTGACTCAGGCTCTCCCACTCCAGTCAGCCCCTCCTGCAGGTTATGGTCCAGTGACTCACCCCTCCTAATAGCCCCCTAAGTCACCATGAGAGTCTTTTCCAGCTTCTCAGTAGTTTGTGTGTCTGTGAAATGCTCACAGACACTCTTTGCCAGCCTCTGAGTTGCCTTGTTACAATATCAGTTTCAGAGTGAACCATTCCCAAGGCACATGTACGGTAATGGATACTCAAACACTCAATGGTTTTTTTCCCTTCCAATGTAGCAACTTGTATAATACTAAAATAAATCCATTCTGGCTTAATTTCTCTCTTGAACTCAGATATCCTTCCACTCATATTTATCCTGATCTCAGTCTTTGATTTTTTTAAAGGATGGTTTCTGCCATTTAGAGCAAAAACACAGATAGAATTATAAACTTCAGCTGCACATCAAGGACACAAATCCCATTCCACAACCGTGGTCAAGCCAAAAAAGTAGTCAGAGCTGCTGTGGGAATTAGAACTACTTTACTGCTCTCAACCTTTCTCAGTCATGGGCTGGCTACCAGCATGCACTGCCCTCCCCAGTTTCTCTGCACAGGTCCATTCAATCCCTCTCTCCTAATTGAAAACGCTTTCTGAGACACCACGCCAGTGCAAATTTAAAACTTTTCATTATCAACCTTACCTGGAACAATAATGCTTGAGCTATCTATTAAAATATATAAGTTTTTAATAGGTAGAACTACATTGACTTTTTATTAAAAATCAAAAATATCTGTAAGAAGAGACATACCTGCAGGTAGCAACTTCAAACACATTTAATTCTCTACACAAAATCAAATCAGAGCAGTAAAATTATCAGATTTGGTGGGAAAGGAAAATGCTAGATATGGGGGCATGTCACTTAAAGCACACCTTTAAGTGACTGAAATAAGCCCTTCAAACTTGCTATACTCTAGAGAGACTTCTCAGCTAGAATTAAAACCAAAAGGAAAAAAATTCTGTTGACTTTGCAGAAGCTCTACAAGAATCATGTCAAAAGAAAACCATACACTGATCCCACAAGAATTGCAACCAGCCCTGACACAGTCTTCTGTGAGAGCCAGGCAAGTTCAGATGAGGCAGCATTCACAACATTAGTTCATTACAAGAAGCACATGCAAACCTCGTCTATGCCTTCTTCCTCATGGAACGTCCGTGACAAGAGAAGGCAAGTCATGGTGTTATCTTTCTTTGTGAACAGGATAAAATCCTTCCCAATCCGCATGGAACCCCTGCAGACAGAAGTCAGACTGTGTGTTACACCTGATGTACCACACTGTTCAGAACACAGGCCACATTACTGCACTTTCTTTCCATTATGTTCAGTTATGAGATACCAAAACCAGATTAGGCAGAAGGGCTGAAACAGGAACTACCATTTGTCCTTAAACATCTCATTCCTTTCAGGAGGCGTATCAATCTGGGCATTTTCACAATGTTTCAAAACACTTAACACCAGTCACAATTAAAAGGCGTACAGCATTGCAGACTCATATTATGTAGAAAGTTTAAACAGAATTTTAAAAAATTTGAAAAGACGATTGAGGTGAAATGTGACAATAACATTCAAATCTCTGAGCAGAAATGTCAGTGAGAAAGCAAGTACATTCCTTATTTCACTGTACCTAGAATCAAGTGCAGCAGTCTGGAGACAGAAAATTCTTTTCTTAACCTAACGAAAGCCTTACTGACACTTCAGCTAAGGCAGTTTAGCAGCTTGTTGTCACAAGGGACAGTCCCCTCTTCCTCCCCACTCTCTATCCCAAAGTGTCTTTGTGTCTTGTCTATCTTCTCTACCAAGTTATCCTGTCACCAAACTCATCTAAAACACCTTAACAGATAATAGTTAACATTGCATAGAAAGAAGTATTACTGTTATGTCAGCACATTTCTTTTCAAACTGGCTTAAGTCCATACCACAGCGATACCACAACTTACCTTTCACATGCTGGGGCTTCAGGCAGCATTTCTCAGATGCAATAAAGTACACCTCTGACTCAAGGTTAACAAAGGACAAAGATCTGTCCTGGAAGCATACAGTCAGGACCTGGGATCTGTCCTGCACTGCAGCTAAACCAATAGCATCTCGAGATCCCCTAATCCTGGATTTTTTTCCCCCTAGGCTATTGAGTCCCACTGATTTCCCAGTAGGATGTATATAATCAAGCCACATAGGCGAGCACAAAGCAGAACAGCCAGAGTAAGTCACAAAAGCCCTGCAACTTTTCCAAAAATACAGAAAACTTGTCTTTCCTAGCAAATCTGCTCCAACTGATAGAACTCTCTTCCTATATGTGCTCCTCTCCACTTAATCCCACTTAATGCTCCTCTCATTGCTTCCATCATTCCCCTTCTCCCTGGATTTGTTTGGTTTAAGAACAAAATGAAAAGGTTTAAATCCATCTGCCTTGCACCAGACAACATTCCTGCTGAGAGGCTGCAGCACTATCTTGCTCAAATTTTACTACCTGACTGTAACAGGCAGATTACCATTTTGTTTCCAGCTCTTCCATCATTTTCCCAGAGCTCTGACCTGTACCCTCTGCCTTATGCAAACATAGTCTCAAACCACTGTCATTAGCTGTACAGAGCCTTCTTGGCCACTGGAAAACTACAGTAGATGTTGACAGAGCTCCTGTCTACCAAACCAGGGGATCTTAAAGTTCATCTGCTTTTTCTTTTTCTGGAAAAAAAGCTATAGATCTCTGAGAAAAAAGTGCATGGATCAGCTGGGCTATGACCTCCCCAACCTCAGGAGGCTGGCTCTTGTTGTACCTACGATTTCAAGCCGTTCCCATACTGCCCGATCTGAGTGGACTCCGGTGATCGCTTGGCTGATTTACCAAACTGGATAACACTGGCAGCTTCATCTGCAACAAGAGACAGGGAACAAAAAAGGCTTATTTCAGTGTACAGACACACACACACACTTCTTTTAGATAAAGAAGATAACTCCTTCACCACTCGAAATAGGCCAGAAAAGATGCCAGAATCCCAAGCCGAAGTTCCATCCTGAAGCTGTACACAGAGCCCTGTGAGATACATGCTGCTTGAGGGCACAAATGTTACCAGAAGCCTTGTAGAGGTGCCATGATGCTGACAAAGTGTTTTAAGTTTCAGTCTAGTTCACTGTCCCATCTGAACTGCATGAAGACTATTGAAACAGAAGACGTTTCTTTTAAAAAAAATTACAAAAATCATCTATTGTGTCCACCACAGTTGTCAATTCTCATAAATTAAGACCCTAGGATGCAGTGGGTCTGTTGCACTCCATGTCCCACTTATACCACACACTTGAGAGCACTGGCACTAGAGCATAAGTCAGGACTATTAAAAAGGTCATGAGTCTAGAATAAACACTGCTATTTCTTCACAGTGCTGAACTGAACACTCTGGTTAATTAAATAATAGGACACAAGTTAACTTTGGCAGCAGATTGCAGGAGACCTGGCTGCAGGACAGCTGGGGAGAAAGTCAACACAAGCAGGTCCTACAGCAACTAGCAGAGGATTTCATTAGCACAGGACAAATGACACAATGGCTTTACAGCTGAGAGGGTCTGTCAGGATGTTGGTGATGATGATGTTATTATTATTATTACTCTAACTACTATTACTGTGTTATTTTTAAAGCCTGGGAAGGAAAGCACATAGAGATATTCTAAAAAGAGAAGGACTACTGGAACCTTTTTGCTCTACAAACATTTTTCAGTAACTATTTTTAAGAAACTTTTAGGAAGCCTAAAAAGGGTAAAGAATAATTATCAAGAGTATTTCCCCTCTCCGGAAAGGTGACCAGATGGTTTATCACTCAACATCAGATGTCTGAAACCATCCTATTATGACTCTTCTTTCAGAGCAGAGGCATGAAGGCGTTGCTGAGCAGAGGGGCCTGTGAGGTCTTTAGAAGAGATTTAATACTTATATCCTTCCAAGAACCAAGGTACGAATTAATTTTTTTCCAGCTCCTTATAGACTCTGGAGGGTGTTTCACTTAAGACTATTTTTGTTTCATTGTATCTCAGAGTTACTGGATTACAAAAAGCCTAACTCCATGGCAAGAAAAATGGGGGAGGGAGAGCTAAGCAAAACAAAGAGAAAAAATAAGCTGAAGAAATTCACTCAAGATGGTCAAGATAGCAGGTTGATCTTCAAAGCCCAAGAAACACATAAAAAGATTCCTCACAACAAACACTGGATGCCTGGGATGAAGGAACTGGTGGATGGACCTGTTCAGTTCCTGAGCATTCCTGAAGTCAGACCCCACTTCGCTCGTTGAGCAGAGACCTCTTGTATCTCCAAGCTCTTCAGATGAAAATGCACTGAAGAAAGTCCCAATCTGAGCAGAGAAAATTATACTTCCTGCTTTCTCCACAAATTAATCTGCTATATTCAGGTCAGGTGGAGTATTTGCAGTGGACTCAACAGCATCCTTAGAAGACATCCGAGAGCTAAAGAATTTAATTCACTACCTGGGAGAAATTAGCCTAAAGCCAAGTTGAATTTTCCCGAGGATAGGGAAACAAGGGAAAAGCTGTGAGGTCCTTTGTCACTGTAACAAACACGGGACACCAACCCCACATGGGGCAATGACTGGAAACAGTGACTGACAAATCATTTTGATATATGTTCCTGTAATTTATTTTAAAAATCTGTTCACTTTAGGTTAAATATCAATGCTTAGGTTAAAGATTTAACATTAAAGAAGGTTAGAGACATTTTCTCCTGAGAATTGTGTAGACTGCTCTCCTGAAAGCAGCCCCCAAGCGTCACTGTCCACACACACACAAGTGTGTCCACACACAGACTCTAAAGTAGGCGTTGGAATTCCAGTTAAACAGCGTTCCTCACCATTGCCAGCCTTGGATAAACAGTATTTTAAAACTCGGGATCTAATAAAGCAACCAAGACACTACTACTTAATTAACTGCTTCCATTAAAACAAAAGCTGTTTTGAGCCTCCAAACTTCAAAAAGCAATACCCGATATATTTGCTTCAATCTCTCAAAAAGCAATGGAACAAGCCCTCTTAAAAAATATTAGAAGCCAGACAAGGCAGGTGACTGGGCTAAGTCTGCAGAGGTTTATACAAAGCAAGTCACACCTGACTGATTTGGTCACCTTCTACAAGGCAGCATTTTCTGTCCATTTGGAGAGAGCAGTGGGTGTTGTTTGGCTGGACTTCAACAAGGTAGTGGATACAGTTTTCCACAGCTTGTTCCTGGACAAACTGGGAAGACACAGACCAGGCAAGTGGTATACAAAACAAGTAGGGAACTGGCTCATGGGTCATGCCTGAAGTGATCATCAATGGCTTTCACTCTGGCTGGCAGCCTCACAAGCAGAGATGCCAGGGGCTGATGCTGTGCTCCACTTTGCTCAATATCTCCATACAGGATCTGGATACTGGGGTACTCTTGGACCCACAGCAGCTTTGTTGATGGGGGTAAATAGGGCACATAAGGAATGCTTTCTTAGACACCTGGGCAGACTGGAATAATGGGCAAGCAAGACTGTGTCTGAAGTTCAAGGGAAATGTAAAGTCCTGCATCTGGGATTAAATAACCCAAGAGCCCAGAC
This sequence comes from Thryothorus ludovicianus, assembly GCA_013397245.1. Classification (NCBI taxonomy): domain Eukaryota; kingdom Metazoa; phylum Chordata; class Aves; order Passeriformes; family Certhiidae; genus Thryothorus; species Thryothorus ludovicianus. Next base: position 56,107 of record VZTB01001936.1, read on the forward strand.
TGGAATCTGCAGGTTGGGAAGAGCAGCCTTTCTGGAAGGGTCCTGGTGGACAACAAGCTGAGTATGATCCAGCAGTGTCTCACAGCAGCAATGGAGGCAAACAGGATCCTGGATTGTATTCACAGGGACATTGCCAAAGAGATGGAAGTGTGATTATTCCACTCAACTTCATGTTTGTCAGGCCCCACCTGCAGTACTGTGTCCAGTTCTGCCTCCTCAATTCAGGAAAGATGCAAACAGACTGAACAGGGGACAAAGGAGATGATCAGAGGGCTGCAGAATCTGCCCTGTGAGGAGAACTAGGTCTCCTTCCTTGTGAAGAGAGGGCCCAGGGGAATCTCATCATAGTACTACAGTACTTGAAGGGTAGCTACAAAGAGGACAGAGGCTCTCCCTTCCCTAGGAGCCATATGAAAAAGAGACAATGACACAAGTTGCACTGGGAGAAGTTTCTTCTTAAAATAAGTAAATGTTTTAGAGATCAATCAGTCATTTAATCAACTTACTGGAACAACCTCCCCAGGTATGTGGTGGAGTCCCCATCACTGGAGAGAAAGGATGCTGAACCATCTCTTCCCTTTCCCATGAAAGGCTGAAACAAATGGTCTTTGAGGTACTTTAAAACCTGAGCACTTTTATGATGAAAATGCCAAGTAGAGACTTATTTTCTTAATTGTTTATGAAATAAACTACAGTCTCTTCCTAAACTAGTTGTCATACTTTCTCAACCTTCAAGTTGATCCATTGAATCATTCAACCTATTATTTTGATCCATTAAATTCAAGCAGCACTTTCAGAGCCAGGCATTAGGTAAAATTTCAAGCCTGAGTAGTAATTTCACTGATAGTATGAGAAATCTGATGTGCTGCATGAGATCTATTGTTTGGTTTTCTACGGACTTCTATTTAGTTCCTTATAAAAAAGTCAAAATTTTGGGCCAGCACTATTATTCTCTGTGTTGGGGGCAGAGGACATTTATTGGATAATAATGCATTTTCTAATATTGGAAACTAGGAAAAGGTTTTTCACCAAAAGGTGGCTGGGCACTGGAACAGGCTCCCCAGGGCAGTGGTTTCAAGCCTGACAGAGCTCCAGGAGCTCTATGCTCTCTCAGGCACAGGGTGGAATACTGGGGTGTCCTGTACAGGCCAAGGAGCCAGACTCCACCATCCTTGTGGGTCCCTTCCAACTCAGAAGATTCTACAATTCTCATACCTCTCTGCAGGAAATTATGGTTCTTTTGAAAAGAGCTGTCCTGTGACATCACTGAATCCTCGGACGTTATGATAACTCATGACTACAGTGTGAGATGTTGACAGCTTGAGTACAAATGTATTTTGATCGAGATCACATAATCCAGAGTGATCATTAAGAGTCAATGCACTGAGTACTGAATGCAACTCCAGCAGGAATCATTTGACACACACCCCTAATTTTTAGAAATGAGAAGTTATCCTTTGGCTTACTAATCAGAAGCAATCAGACAGACCGCTCAAATCTGACCAACCGCCTCACTATATCCTTTTGTTTTCAGAGCCTACCAGACAAATCTAGAATTGTCAAAGACAGAACAAGACCAAAGAGAGCAGCAACAAGACAGAGTAACATAGAGAATTTGTGACTGGAACAATTAACTTGAGCCCTTCAGCTCTTCCATCCATTTAGAAAGTGCCCAGACGCAACTAGGTTTATTCACTCATCATCCCCAGATGATGCCTTATCTAGCCTTCCAAGCCATCTTTTCAGTTGACTTGGGAAGATCCCATACTAGCATGGGCTCAAACAGTACTACAGTAAATCACAGGAGTCATTCTTTTTAACATGTCAGCTTTATGTACAATAAAAACAATTTTTAATTAAAGTTATCATGTACAAAAATTAAACACTCCCAAGATCCATGATTTCTGTTGAAGCAACGACGGTATAAAGGGAGAAAAGTCCAATAAAAGATTTTTTTAGGATATCATTAAAGCTGGTAGACCCTGCAATATGAGGAATGAAAGCTCAGATCCCTACAGCCAGGGATGGAACCAGAGAGCCCCATGCAGGGAGTTTGAATGAAAGATTTTCGTTAGCTGCTTCTGTCCATGCTGACAGGTAAATGGTGCAGCACACAGAGCTTCCACCTGGTTGCCCTTGGCAAGCATCCAACCAGTCAGAGGACATGAATTACATGGTAATTGTCCTATACAATGCATAGGGCTGTGAAATACTCCTGCAATGCACAATGTCTGCCAGTCTTCTTTACTGAGCATTTCAGGCTATGAGGATAAAATTCTTCAACATTTAGCTGAAAGATTAAGTTAAAAGACGCCACTTAATACCTGTCCTGATTAACCCAACTATTATTATATTCCATATCCATCTGTGCCCAAAATTGATAGTCTCTTAAAGACTTGGCAGAGTGGCCAGAATCAGAACCACAGGGTTGGGGGTGGGGGCAGGCGAGTGTCAAGCTCTTTAATGTCAAGGCACTCAGGCAGAGTTTTCTCTCTCCCCTCATAGCTTTTGTTCAAGGTAGAGGCTCTGCTTTGGGGTTTTTATTCCCCTCCGTTTCTTTCTGACCTCAAGAGGGGGTTGTTTAAGGTAGGTTTTCTGTGCTCGCAACAATAGCAAGTATTGCTACAAAATGAGAAGCTGCATTTCAGAAACAAAAATTGTTTCAGAGTGAATTTTGCAACATCTGTCCAGAGCTGTAGCATGGTGCTAAAAGGAGTGAAGAGGCTCCACTCCCTGCAGTTGCTGCAGCTGTCAGCAGCACCTGGCCAATGTGAGCAGGCACAGTCTGAGACACCTTAGCTGGCTGCCCTGTCAGCCTCCACCAAAAGGAAGTTGAAGTCCTTCCACAGGCTCTAGTCCTTGACCAAGTACCAGCTGCCACAGCATGACAGCTGCATACACTGATGGAGCTGCTGCCACCAGAGAGAAAAGAGGGAGGGCTGCTGCCATTTTCCCCTTGTCTTCCCAAACGTGGTTGCCCATGGGAAGAGTCATCTTGGGGAAAGGGATCAGTCTGCCATTTTGACTTTCTCTTTGTTCCCAGGGAGTCTGTGAGATTTAGCAATTTTGTATCTAGTGATTATTTATTGGTATTTTGTGCCTGTTGCTGTTTTGCTTGTCAGTAAACTGTTATTTTTTCACTTATATTTACACATACTCATTTCCTGTGGAAAGGGATTGGTTAAAACTAAGGGGACATAACTCATTTCAAAGCATTCTCCTTAAATTGTCTTAAACCAAGCAATAGCCAATACTTAAATCCCATTCTGTCACAAAAACAGCAATACAGAAGAAATAACACTATAAAAGCCGCCATGAAATTCCGTGGCATGAGAACAGACATCTGGCACCTTCCAGAGAAATACACCATTTTTAACAGAGGCAGAGAAGGCTGTATATCCTCTCCCTGATCCTAAGGATTATGAGAAGGCCACACTTCAATCTCAGAGCTTCTTTTTATGGATGGGGCTTTATTGCTTCCTTCAGTTACACTGGTGGTAGAAAAGTACTCTTGAGAGACTTGTTAAGCATCCTTAATTGTACTTCAAAGAATATACAGAAGGGACCTAGACTTCAAACCCAATTTCTTTATGGAAGTCGCAAATTTGGGTATCAAAGCACAAATTAAATTGAATAAAATGCTTCATATCTGTACTAGTTTGGGCTGGGATAGAAGTCAATCTCTAACTTGCATGGGACTGTGTTTTAGAGAAGAGTGTTGCAAATACAGAGGTGTTTTCATCAGTGCTGAGCACAGTTTACACAGCATCAAGGCCCTTTCTGCTGCTCAAACTGCACCATCAGCAAGTGGGCTGGGTTACACAAGGAGTTGGGAAAGGACAAGTCTGGGGTGGCTGATCTCAAATGACCCCAGAGATTCCAGACAATATCATCAAATCCCACAATGGTTTGGATTAGAAGGGGCCTCAAAGACCATTTTGTTCCACTTCCTGCCATGGGCAGGGATGCCTTCTACTAGACCAGGTTGCTCAAGCCTCATGCAACTTGGTGTAGTGCTCACCAGATAAAGCTGAGGCAGTAGGAGGAAGAGGGCCACGTGTGCTCTTAGAGCATTTGCCTTCCCAAGTCACTGTATCATATGATGGAGGTTTGCTCTCCTGGGGATGGTTGAATACCTGCCTGCCCATAGGAAGTGAATAATTAATTCCTTGATTTGCTGTGCTTGTGTGCACAGCTTGTTTTCCCTATTGAACTAGCCCATGAAGTTTTCTCACTTTTCATCCTCCTGATTTGCTCCACCGTCCCAGTGGAGGAGGAGTAAGCAGCTGTGTGGGGCTGAGTTGCCAGCTGGAATTAAACTATGAAAACATCACAAGAGGAACTTGAAGTACTGAGGAATCAGTGCAAAAATGTTAGCTGTTGCTTATTTACCCATTTCCTTTGTCTTCTCCAAATTCACCTCCCTGTTTCACCTGATTTTTCTGCCCTGTACAGAGCTCCTCACAGGATGATTTACGAGTCCTCAGGACTCAAAGGTGGGCTGACAGTGCTGCTCATCATGCTAAAGTCGAGCAGAAAAGCTTTTAGCTTTCTCCTTCTAGATACAACACCAATTAACACCAATACTTACAAGGCAGAAATACATTTGTTATTTCCTTCCCATATTACTAAGATTTTATATTGTCCAGTATTAATCTCAGACACAATGTCCACGATGAAACAATGGCAAACTGTTTTCAAAGCAGAGCCTTTAATTTCTGCCATGGCACACCTTCTGGTTAGAGCTGAGATACACTGATCATCTAGCAGCCAGATGGGGAAAAGGCTTATGCCATCAAACCTTGAGCTTGTTCCCCCTTCTTGCTCCACTACTCTCCCTTCAGCCCCAAGGCCAACTTCAGTAAACTGGGAAACACAGGCCAAACTGACCCAACTCTATAATGCAGCAAAACAATTTTCTTTTGAGCAGATTTTCTGCAATGGAAGAGGCAAATGGCTCAATATGTAATATGGTGTGAAAGAGAGAGTGGAGAGGCAGGAACATGTGTACAGGCATGGAACATGCCTTTTCCAATGGAACTAAGGTAATAACTAAGTTAATTCATGTTAAACCATAACATGAAACTTCAGCTTGCAAATGTAAGCTGAAATGTAACTTTCTGTCACTTACTTGAATCCATTCCTGTTCCATCATCCAAAAAACATAGCAAGAATCCACCTTGTAGATCTTCTCGTCGCTCTGGAAGAGAAGAGCTATTCACTGCTCCCATAACCAGAAGTTTAAAGTTCCATTAAAAACAGTGACTCACTTCACCTGACCCCAGGTGAAGGCTGACTTAATTGCTTCCCCAAGGTATTTGCAAAGACAACAGGCACTATAGCATAGAAATAGTAAAACAATAGAACTATTCAGGTTGGAAATGACCCTTAAGATCATCAAGCCCAATCACAAACATAACACAGCTGAGTTCAGTAAACCATGTTCCCTAAACACAAGATGTACACATTTTTTAAACATGGTTAGATAGTGACTCCCTCACAGCCCTGGGCAGCCCATTCCAGTGTCTGACTACATTTTCAGTGAAGAAATTTTCCCTAATATGCAATCTAAACTTTTCCTGCACAACTTGAGGCTATTTCCTCTTGTTCTTGTCACCTGTTACCCGGGAGAAGAGCCCACCTGGCTGCATCCTCCTCTCAGGGAGTTGTAGGAGCAAGAAGGCCCCCCCAAGCCTCCTTTTCTCCATGCTGAGCCCTCCCAGCTTGCTTAGCCACATCTCATCAGACTTGTGCTTCAGCCTCTTCTTCAGCTCCCTTGCCCTTCTCCGAAGATGCTCCAGCCCCTCAATGTCTTTCTTGTTTGAAGGGGCCCAGTACTGACCCCAGGATTGGGCATAAACATCCTCACTCTTATTCTATCAAGGACAACACACATTTGCAGCCTAAATCCAAGTTAACTACTGACTTAATTGCTGACATGCACAGAAGCAGCAGGAGTGACTTACCAGTATAAATGTCTATTCTTGTGGCATCTGCATCTCTACAAAAAAATAAAACTAGAACTGTTATTCAAATGTTAAACAGAAATGAAGCTAATAATCCAGGCATATACAGTCATTTCCAAAATAACTCACTGCACAGATCAAAGTCCACAGAGGCCCCACAGTCATCACTGACAGAAAACATTGTCCTACTTTGTGTCTATTTGAACCTAAACTCCAGCGTAAGACATTGGCACACAAACAGTTCTGGTGACAGGAAGTATCACTGGCATTCTAACAAAATTAATTCTGGGACTGGGAATCAAATGAGTACACACTTCTGAGCTCCCTCCTGTACAAAGCAAACAACCTCTATAGTTCTGTTGAGCTGTGTACAAAAGGTTTACTAACTCCACATACACCTTCATCCCAATATATTTAAGATTGTTACAGGAAACTGCCATTACAAGATCACTGAAGTGAGGCCCCTCACACACTGCATCCTCCTCTGTATTTTAAAGTACAGCATGTACAGCACTACTGCCCTCTTCTCAAACCAACCTTGGTTTGCTGACTAGAGGCGTGGAGTTGTAGTACTGTAACAAACCCTCACTTGACAAATGCCACAGCCAGTTTCAATTTTGTACCTCCAGCCCCAGCCCAGCTACCTCCTTCCCAGAAGACCTCTCTATAGCCAGAGGGGAACCAAGAGGAAAGGAATAACCATCCCCAAAGACCCTGCTTTTTATTACCTTGTAGTAACCCTGAACAGAGCACCAGCTCGCACGCATATGCACACACACACACGACATACACAGAGCTCATTGCCCAAACAGAAGCTTTCGAGCTCAAAAATGCCCCAGTTTCAGCTCTTTACATCACAAAATGCACTGTGACAAATCACATTTGAGAGAAAACAATCTCAAAATATTTCCATAGTGCTTCATGACAGTAGTTCCTGCAGATAAGAGAAAAGCACACAAGGCTTGAGAGGCTGGTATGGATTCCCCACACACAAATGAGACAGGTAGCCCAACACCTGCAACTTCCAGACCATATCTCCTCAAGTGTCAAAATTCCTTTAACTGTTCTTGCTCTATTTTCCAGCATACCACTCCTGATTTGATTTTCATTGTCATGTTGGATACTATGATTATTTAGATATCAGAAGAGTCACGGCTCCTGTAATATTTATTTTAGTAATTTCTTTACACAAAAAGGCAAACTAGTTTTTTTCTTTAAATCTATTTTGTGTCTGCTATCAATTTCCTTTCCAATATGAGTTGTTCCAGGATTCATTCAAACCTATCTTTCCAGGAAGAATCTTTTTTTTTAGGGATCTGATGTGGCGGTGTAAGAGGAGCAAGTGAAATATTCATACTAAGTTGCAGCAATGTCTTCTATTTTCTCGTAAAGTCTACTAGAAGTGAAAATTGCCTAAGATCAAATAATACATAGGTGAATTAAATCTTAACCAAAGTTATCCTGGTAATTAGGTGATCTCAGGTACATACCTGGCATTATCTACAAGTTCAGCAAGGGCACCAAACAAAAACTCATGCGTAGTTCTGCAACAAAACACAGAAGTCAGCAGAGTTATACCAACACTTAAAAAAAGAGAGACCCTTAAATAAACGAGAATCCCAACTGTATTTTAAACAAATCCAGTCAAATGGGTACAAGACTACAGTCTGGCTGACTAGGAACGAGTGATTTACCGTCTGCCAGAGGCAGCCATGCAGTAGCCAGTCTGCCCCAAACTGCAGCTCACTGTGGTCTAAAACGTATTGCAGCTACATAGACATGAGAGAGAACATGATGAGCCAATGAACCAGCCTATCACCCAGTCAACAGTTCATGGAAGTCCTTATTCACTACATTGACAGGTCTTTTCATGGTAACTAAATACTGCCGACAAGAAAATATGGCCAAGTGAGGATTATCATGGAACCACAGAACAGTTTAAAGCCATCAAAGCTCATTTCATTCCAATCCTCCTGACATTGGTGGGACACATTGCTCCAAGCCCTGTCCAACCTGGCCTTGAATACTTCCGGGGAAGAGGCAGCCACAGCCACTCTGCACAAGACATGAACAACATTATGAACAAGGTGCGTCTCCCCCAAGCACACAGTCCCATTGCAGAAGTTATTTGAGAGAAAAAAAGCTTCCAGTTCCTGGCTAACATCCAGCAGGTGCAACTGCTACTAATCCAGAGAGTCTTTTGACACCATTGTACCACACCACTTTCCCAGCTTAACGCTAAAATCATGAACCCAGCTACCATTTCAGCACAATCTCAAGAGACATGTTTAATTTCCAGCCTCTTAACTGCCACCTCATATAAGCAGCTCCCATTTGGAAGCCATTAGTTATATGCCTCAACACTGAAAGAACGTAAATGGTCAGAAAAACTTATGTAGCTAATAAAAATCATTATAACACATTGTCTGTTGACACAAATGCCTTATCTCCACTTCATGCCCAAGATGACAACCTAACTTCAAAATCTAACAATTCAAACATAGATGAGCCACATCCACCATAATGTTGATGGAAAAGATGTGGAGAAACACCTGATGGGATTCATTGCTCCTCTAGGTTGTTCAATGAAGAGACCAAGACCTCAGAAACTAGTTTTATCAACGTGTTCCAGTTTGCACAAAACCCTCACATACAGCCGACAGGTGACCAAAGAGAAGATATTTGTTCATATTTTCTGCCTTCCAAGACCAGACACAGAGGTACTTGCCACATATAAAATATATAGGTATCCACACTGTTAATAACCACAAAACAAGCTTTCATATCCATCTTCAGGGTGAACGCATCAACACAGCTCCAGTCAGAGGAAAACACATCAGCCGTCACTAGAACCATGGGAACAGAGATCTCCGTATCTCCACTCTTCCACAGAGACAAGACCAATGGGAACGGTGTTCAGAAGACAATCTACCCAATCAGAAAGCTCCCAGAGAAACACAATCTTGGTATTCCTTCAACAGGATTTCCTGCTGTCCTGCTTTCAGCACGGATAGAGTTAATTCTCAGTAGATGTTACAGAGTTGTGTTTTAGATTTAGTGTGAGAATAATGTTGATAATACACCCATGTGTGGTGCCAAGCCATGTGTACCCTAAGTCAAGGACTTTTCAGTGTCCTATACTAGGCAGCTATACAAGAAGCTGGAAGGGAGCATGGCCAGGGCAGCTGACCCAAACCAACTAGAGGAATATTCCGTACCACAGAATGTTCTGTTCAGCCTACAAACTGGGGGAGCTGGCCAAGAGGGGGCAATTGCTGCTGGGGGACAGGCTTGGCATGGGTCAGTGGCTGCTGAGCAATTATACCGAGAATTACTTGACTTTTGTGGTTTATTCCTCTCTCTTTTTCCTATTATTATCGTACATTTCTTCATTCCAGTTTTCGAACTGTTCTTATCTCAGCCCACAGGTTTTAGCCTTGTATGATTCACCTCCCTACCCCTCTGGGGAGGCGAGTGAGCAGATATGTAAGATGATTTCAGATTTCAAGCGTTCTCTTGAGTTTACAAGTGTCTATTCAGCTCCACAGGACAACATCGCAGATGTTTATTTTTTAGGAAGTAACCCATAAGCAAATGGATGGATGCTTTAGCACTAGTAACTATGCTTCATGAACACCTTTTACTCCACAATTTTAGGAATATTTAAAAAAAAAAAAAAAAGATGCAAATAAGATACAAATAAGGATTTCCAAAGAAAGATGCTGGAACAAAACAACTCATAACACAGTTGTAGATTATAAGAAAGGCAAAACAAAACAACTCCACATAACCTGACACTGTACTGATCTTGACCATCTCCCGAAACTACAACCTCTTGTGCTGACACAAGAAAAGGGAAACCTTGCTACAAGCAAATGAAATTCACTCTAGCTATTTATCACTAACAGAAATGAATATACCCTATAAAAGTCTTCTATTCAATTTATTAATTTGAACGCACTTGACAATATCTAACTAATGTCACATGAAATGCTTTGGCCTGGTGTAACCAATCTTAAACAAACCCCAGTCTTGCCTTACAGTCAAAAGCACCTGAAATACTTCACATCCATCATGATCAACCAGTGACCATTTCTCACACCTCACAAAAAAAGTTTGGGATTATTTTTCTTGAAACACAACTTCAAAAAAACAAGACAAGCTGTTGGCAAAACAAAGTCTATCAGAGCTTTCAAGTAACCTGCAAACACGGTGAGCTTATTTTAGATAAGCATCGTCAGAGGCAACAACAACCTCTATCTGAGCATCCAAAATACAACTTGGTATTCCAAGTTGTATTACTGCCGTAGAACGGGTGAAACAATATATAGAAGGGAGGAAAGAATTATCAAAACCCGTAGCGTCAACAGCAGCTCATCTGGGTAGACAAAGACTGGCCTGGACCATTCCACCATGTGCATCTTTGATTTGAGCTAGCTCCATGCAGAACTGGAGACTTGACAAGGAATAGAGCTGGGGAGTCCAACACTGGCAATAAATTGCCAGTGACAAAAGGTCAAGTGAGACAGCTCTAAAACACGAATTTCAAACTTCAAATACCTATACAAAGAATTATTTGGAGTAATGTCCAAAGGGAAGAGAAGCTTGTTTTGTGAGCAGTTTCTGCAGGAACCTCCTGGTTGAACCTATTTGCACTCTAGACCCAGCAGACAAGTACCTAATTACTAATAAGAGACTTAACACTTCACTTTCATTCTGAAGGAGAACAAAAATCTGGGAAAATGCTTTATTTTGGCACATGCATCAGGACCAACAGCAATTCTCTAAGTAATGCACTCTATTTCAGGCCAAAAGAGACAAAAAGAACAAAAAGAAGATGGGATTTGGGGAGCTAGGGAGATATTGTCGGTCTGTTATAACTAGTTTTTTTCAAGTCCATTATTTAGTCATCTTGAAATCTATTTGAGTGATCTTCCACTCCAACTGTATTCACCAGGACAAATTCTAGTTACACAACAACACACAAGTTACACGCTAAAGACTACCTACTGCTAGAAGACAATTTCAGGTCCTCAACTTTTAACAAACTTGTTCAATTTTTTATTATAAATATTCAAAACATGCAAATACAGATTGGTTGGTCTATGGTTATATTTTTGGCACCATCTCAACGAATTACTTTGGAAGTATCTTAATGTAACAGCATTTAATTGTTAAGGAAAATCAATGTGAAGGCAAGCAGGTGACTCTGGAAAGTCATAAAACAATGTACATGTAATTTTCATGTGCTTATGCACACTGATTTTCATTTTAGGATCTAAAAGAAATTTAACGTAGAAACATAAGGGTTGAAAGAGACCACTAAAGGTCCTCTAGTCCAATGTCCAGCGATGGGCAGGAACACCTTCCACTAGGCCAGGTTGTTCCAAGCCCCATCCAACAAGTACACTTTGAGGGATGGGGCAGCCACAGCTTCTCTGGGCAACCTGCGCCAGGGCCTCTCCACCCTCACAGGGCAGAACACCTCCCTTCCATCTAGTCTGAATCTACACTCTTAGGTTAAAGCCATTACCCTCTGTCTCATACAGAACTTACTAAAAAGTCTGTCTCCACTCAACCATTCTAGTAACGCACTTGGAAAAGCACGGTGATCTTTTTACTTTTAGAGAAATATGGCAACTGAATTGAGTCATGTAGATGCTGGAGGCTCAACTCAATGTGCCATCAGACATGTAAGCATTAAGCTGCTATTGTAAAGATCTGCTGCAGGTCCTCAAGCTCAGGGACCTGATCAACTATCCCCTGTAAAGCACTTCAGACTGAGTGCTCTGAGATAAACATACAGAAACTTTTCTGAGAAAAAGGTCTTAAAAAGGAAGAAAAAGAAAAAAACAAGCAGGGTTTTCTTCTGCACTCTAATAGACAGATGGTTAGTCTTTCAATGTAATTTAAGAACTTTCAATCTCCTTGACTGTAGGAACACATTTAGCACTGAACTAGAATTTATCTGTGATGGAATGGTCTTCCTCAGCAAAAGAGAGGACATTTCAAAAGACCAGTTTCGTCTATCAAAATCCCCTTGCTAGCCTTGGGTTGATTTAGGGATTGGCTCCTTTTTCACTTTTGCTCATTTTTTTACTGGAGGAGTAGGAAAGGTTGTTTCTTATGGGTTAGTTTGGCACTTTCTTTGTTTTTGTAATGACTTCCATTGCTCCCAATGCCATTCTTAAGAGAAGCCTTTGACTTATGCACTGATTCCCATAACTTCAAAAGGTTCTTTGCTCATGATGGACAAGAAGCGCCGGATTTGGCTCATCCAAGCACTAGCTTTCAGCTCCTTGAAAGAATTCGGCAACGCAGATATCACTGTAGACGTGCAGCACACCACAAGAAGACAGCAGTGTAAGCACAACGGCAACATGAAGTAGCTTTAATATACTTGAGAGCAGCAGCAACAACTCAGTCTTTTCTATAGTACAGGCTTTTTTCTTCTTATGAAGATGGACAGAGTTCTGGAGCTTTGTAGGCAAACATAACCTGCTGACAGAGCACTGCCACCATCTGCACGGTTTCTAATCCATAAAAAAAGATTGTCTTCGGGAGCTGAGTATGAGAATGTCACAAATCAACAACAGTACCACAACATGACTCCGTATTGTCCATCTTCAGGCACCAGAGTGTTCATTCCATATGCAACTGCTACCAGCCAAGCTAGAGAGCAGACCCAAATGTGACATGGAGCCATTACTAGGTTTATTCCCCTGTTCAAAGCCCCTTACTTGCCTGATTCTTAAAATAAATGGATTGTAACGGTCCTGGCATATGTGAGATTAGTCTTAACTGCTCTTGCACTGCATCTTGTTACCAACAGAACCAGACAAAAGTACTTTGAAACCAAGTTGCCCATGTTTCTGTGCCATCTTTAGACTGCTGTAGACCACTGTGATCCTCCTCATGTTGAAAAAGGAAACAAAAAGATAAACCTGCACTTTATTTCTTCTTCTATTGATGGATGAAAATAAGCCAACTCTTCCACAGAACATCAGCAATCTTATGCTGGTGACCAGCTGATCAAAATGAAGCAATGCCAAGTGGTTCCAGAGAGTTCTTCCAGTCTGGGCAGAACAAGGGCCTTCATCTCCTCTATACATGGCATTACAAGGCTTAGAAGCAGCAGGCAGGTGTTGATGGATGCCTGGCACCACTAAGAGCTGCCTCCTGATGGTGCTTCTCATTTTCTAGACACACACTCAGAAGAAACTCGTTTTAAATAATGGCTTTGCCTCTTCTCAAGAGGTGTTATTTCGGGGTATTCACTGGCGACATGCAAAAATCTGACTGAAAAAAGAGTATCATAATCCTGTTAAAAATAAACCTGCAAAACACTCAGTCACACACAAAGCCAGATGCTGCAGAGGAACGGTGGCTGGCATGGCAGCCCACACACACTGCTCCGCAGGGGTCCGGCCGTGCAGGCTTGGTTGCCCAAGGGTCTCCCCGTTTCTCCCGAGGCCTCCTGTCCCCACGCACCACCTCTCTATGACCCGCTGACATGCCCGCGGTACAACAGCCGGTCCTCGGAGGGACCACGAGGCACCAGGGCCGGGGGCAGGGGGCCACTCAGCCCCACCGGCGCGCGTGGCTTCGGCCAAGCCCATCGCACTGAGCCGGGTCCCCAAGCAGGCCGGGTGCGACAGGCCCGCCCCACCTCAGCCGGTACTCACGAGTTGGTGTGCAGGTATTCGAAGGTGAGCTGGGCCCGGTTCAGGCTGCTGTAACTGCCCAAGGACATGGCGGGAGCAGCCGCCATCTTGCCTGGGCCCGCGCCGCATGCACCGGCGGCCGCGCGCGCCTCGAGCCCTCCCCGCCCCCTGCCGGTCACGGCCTACGCCGGGTGAGCAGCCGGCGCTGCGCTGCGCTTCGTTATGCCGCGCCCTGCCGCCCCCTCGCGGTGCGGTGCGGTGCGGTGCGCTGCGGTGCGGTGCGGTGCGGTGCGCTGCGGTGCGGTGCGGTGCGGTGCCAACGCCAGCCTCTTTTGTCTCCGCCGCGCTGGGATCGCACCCGGCGCCGCAACCGCCCCCGCGGGGCGGAGACACGCGGCTGCCACCCATTGGTCAAGAAGAGGCACGTGATACGAGTGCCTCGGCGCGGCCAATGCGGGCTCTGCGCGGCCGCGTGACGGGCGCGCGCGGCCAGGAGGGAGCGGCGGAGGTGGGTGAGTGCGGCGCGCGCGGCCGCTCCGAGGCCCTGCGCGGGACCCCCCCTTTTTGCCCCAGGCTCCGATCCGGCGTAAGCCGAGGGCCTCAGTGCCGTGGGAGCGACCGCCGCGGCCTCCTAGGGCGGGAGAGCGGGTGTGGTGAGGCCAGGCTGACGGTGAGGCGGCCCAGGAGCGGGAGCCCCGTCCGACCTGGGCAAACTCGCCGGAGCCGGGTGGCCGGATCGCCGCGGTGCCGGCGGCGTACGCGGGGGGTACCAGCTGGTGGTGACTGCTGGGCGCCGGGTTGCAGCGGGTGGGGACCTCCGGTCCCGAACGTCGGGAGCGGCTCCGGGAGGCATCTGGATGGAAGGATCCCGCCGCTGAACTCTTACGGAGGCTCCGCGCGGATTTCGGCGGGTGCCGGTCCTGCTGCACAAGTGAAGGCTCTGGGAAGTCACCGAGGAGAAGCTCCTGAACGTGCCCGTGCTTACCAAAAAACATTAATGTAAAGGGTATATGAAATCATAAATATTCTTGCTTCAGTTCTGTGCCTTTGGTTCACCTTGAAATGTGAAGGGATCGAGCTCAGGAGCTGCTCTGTCCTGCCCCCGCCATGCTCCCCCCCTCCCAAAAATGCAGCCTGAACGCGGGAACGCTGAAGGCCAGGAATACTTGTCTGAGCACCTCAATTTGCCCAGTGGAAAAACACCCTCAATTGTTCTTCTGAAATGGACACTGAAACAGCATGACCGTGTCTCCTGTGTCTTGGATAATAGGAATCTGAAGTTAATATCCAAAATCTGAAGGAATTCAGTCTGTGCAGAAATTAATGTGGCATATTTCTTCTTGAAGAATGTCCAGCAGGAATGAAACATGTAAGATTGCACATTTAAAAAGGATAAACATTATTTGTTTCTTTATTTATAGGGCACCACAGGGAAAAGGTAAAGGGTTTTTTTTTTAAAAAAAGCACTGTATTTTGTCTGATAATTTTCCAACAATAAAATCTAATTCATCAGAGAGAAAAAAAAAAGGCTGTGAGAGTTGGGATTATTCAGCCTGGGAAAGAGAAGCATCCAGGGTGACCTTACCGCAGCCTTTCAGTACCCGAGGAGGCTTCAAAGGAGCTGGAGAGGGACTTGGGACAAGGGGGAATGGCTTCCCAGTGCCAGAGAGCAGGGTTATTGAGAACTTCCCTATGAGGGTGGGGAGGCCCTGGCACAGGGTGCCCAGAAAAGCTATGGCTGCTTCACCCATCAGAGTGTGCAAGGCCATGTTGGACAGGGCTTTTGAAGCAACCTGGCCTAGTGGAAGGTGTCCCTGCCCATGGCAGAGGGTATAACAAAATAAGTTTTAAGATCCTTTCCAACCCAAACCATTCCAGGATTCTGTGATTCTGTGGTATCCAAGCTATGTCGTGAAAAGTTAAATTTAAATCTGTTACTCATGATTGGTAAATGGCTAATGTCTGAATTTCATATGTGAGTTGTTTGACCCCCGTCCTCAGTGGTGTGTGAGCCTGAGCTAACAAGTCTGCAGCTTTGGCCTGAGAACTTCACTTCCCAGAAGAGTACTTAGCTCTGTTTACCCTCAGTTTGGCCTGTTAGGCCATCAAGTTGTATCATTCCTCCTAGCAGGGATTTCTCTGTGTATTCTATTGAAGGCATCAAAAAATCACTGTGCATGTGTGTGCAGTGGCTCTTTTAGGCCTTATCTCTGAAAAGCTGTGCACAGCAAGACATCAAACTGCATGAAAGAATTAGGAAAATTACTGTTGAGAATTGTGTTTAGGTGTATTAGGTATATGGCAATGAGTCTATTAAAGATTGTAGCATCATCTGTTGTGCTCAGCTTTTATTTTGTCACATTATAGTCAATAGCAGCAGCAGATGTTCAAAAGCAATATAAATCCTCTCAGTGTGAGGGCAAGGTCTTTACCTAAATATGTGCTCCTGAGGAGCATGAACCTGAACTTATGCATCATACCAGCCTTATCCTCTTAGGTAATCAGAGTGTCTCTGTGCCTGCCAGGAACTTTGTCTCATCATCTTACCTTCAGGGAGGAACCAATGTTTCTTTCCTGGTGTTGGAGAGGTTTACAACATCATCATGCAGCGCTGTGGACAGAGCAGTTGAACACCTTCCGTCTACTTCTATGGGATCTGACCTATTCTGAGGATGGGCTGGTTGGATACCAGTCCTTTCCATCTGATCTTGGTAGAAGACCAGTACATTGCAGTTCTATTTCATTTGGGTAGTCCAGGCAGGAAATTGCTCATTACCGTCTCACCATTTTGTGGTGATCAATTTGACAAAAGTGAAGCGAGAATTTAATTCTTACACTTTCCCAAGCTGTGGTCTGCAGTAGGTTTCAGACATGTTCCTGGCTTCTGCTCCTTGGTCTCTCTTGCCCAAGTCTTGAAAGATTTATATCTTCATTTGCTGGCTCTCTGAGCTGTCAGACATTGGCCCAAGGTGTAATGAAATGAATTCATCTTTTGCAAAGCTGCATTTAGATTACATCACAGCTCTACCTTGGACAGGGCAGAGCTATGCTTTGATAGGAACCTCTCTGTCCATGGACGGAGACATAACAAGCTTGTTTGGCCTATATACCACTGCTGCAAACTGCTGAATTTCATAGTACTTTAGAGATTAAAGTCTTCCCACTGGAAATTCACATTTATCCTCTTTTGGGGCAGCTGTTTTTTTCGTGGAAATACTCTTCCTAAACTTTGTTTAAATAGTTTTAGGTCTTTTAGTTATACTGGTTATAACAGGAAACCTGATGTGTTTTTTTTTTCTTCTTCTACCAGCACCATTTCTCTGAGCTTTTGTTCAGTCCCAGGATCTCTGCATCTCACAGTAATGAGCTAAAGTCTGGTTGGTCAGGTGTCACAGGCAGTACCCCCTCATTTTTGAAGTCTCCAGTGCAGTAGAAGGCAGCAGTTTGCTCTGATGCACATAACATTCCTCATAAATGACCTGTGGGTTGATGGTTTATCCAGCCTGTAAAAATGGAGTTTGGGGCAAACTGTACTGCTCTTCTTTAACCCTAAGGCTGAGTTTCTTACTCAGAAATAATTCCTAAGTCCCCTTGTAAAATTAGTCTTTTGATTCCACACTATTCAAAATCTATGTTTCTAGGCTGTGGTATGAGTTCCCATGCAATCCCATTTGGTGTTTGCTGGATCCTTACTCTGGCATAGCATTTTGTTAAGACTTTCCACTGGAGTCCAGGCCATAGCTTGAGATCATTGAAGAATGTATTTATGTAGCCATTGTTCTGCAAGTTGAAAGTAACCGCTTCTACACCTTGAGTCAACAATTGGTTTTTTTTCTCCTCTATTTTTTAAGAAGCTAGCCTTTTAAGCCAGTACTTTAATGCAGGAGTCATCATAGTGGTAAGTACTAGATTCTGCACCAGACAAATGCCATGAGTGCAGCAATGTGTCTTTTCCACATGCCTGTGAGATCTCCCAAGTTAACTGTTCGTAGCTTTATTCTGGGTTTATATACATGAAGAAATGTAAAACTTTGCATTGTAGAAACGAGGTTTTTGGTGTCAGAGCAAAATAAGCAGACAGTGAAAAATAAATCTGAGACATCACCAGTAATCCTCCGGTGTTTACTGATCCTTCCTTTATCCTTTGTTTTCCTGGAAGGAAAAAATGGCATTGCCTTTGACTGCAAGGTCCTCTGTCTACGTCATGACAGAAGCTGCTGAAGTTCTAGGTCAGTGCTATTCTACTGAGCATTTGCCTTGGTACTTCTAAGAAGTTTAGGTGCTGTTGCAAGCCCCAGTAACCAGATTGGCATACATCTCTTTTCCATTGCCCTGAGTTTGTAGAAAGAATTTCAAAGCAGTTTCATTTAATGGGCTTGAAATCATGTTGCCTCACAGCTTTTTGGTTCATTCTTTTGTGTCATGCCATATGCTGCCTCTGCTGTGTGATGAGTTCTCATTGTCTCCCTGTACAGAATGGGAACTACTGTTTCCAGTGTGGGGTGTTCTCCTTTAGACAAAGCATGCCAGTCTCACTCACAGAGAAGAGCTGTGTCAAAAAGCATCAAAAGCGTTCCGCCTTTTCTTGGGCATGAGTTGCATCTCCATGTCGATTCAATACAATCCGAGAGCACAACCCTGAGGTCAAGCATTTAGAAGGAAGTGTTTTCCTCCTGGCTTCTAGTAAGGAGTTATTCCCTGTATGACCTGGAGCAGCCGGGTTTCTTGTGTTCATAGCCACGTCTTCCCAGCCTCTCCATCATTCGCATCAAGGAGCAGAGAAATTTGCTGACTAAATGTAAGTATCACGAAGTTGGACCTCTCTTCATGGAAGTGTCCTTTTCTCCTATGTTGGGAAGCCTAAATCCTGTGATCCTTTTCTGGAACAGTATTATGAACAGTCACTGTATCAGTCCTCACAAGACATGCAAAGCAAGATGTTCAAAGATGAGTGCCTAAACATGTGTGCAAGCTACTGGCATAACAGTTCACAGACCTTTTCTGTAGTGCCAAGTGTCAGCCTCTCGATGCTTTGTTTTCAGGGGAAGTCACATCATGAATTTAAATTCCTTATTTCAGTTTAGGTACCATTCTCAATGAGACACTGGTTGTCAGAAATTACTTTGTAAATGAGTTTGCAGAAGAGTGGAAAGGGTAAGATTAGGTGAGCGCAAGGAGACATCTTGGAGTGAATTGTCAGTGGAATGGTGAACAGGGAGGATCCTCCACTGCCAGTCAGGCTTCCAGTGTCCTGAGCTCATGTTTGATTAATGAATTAAAAACATGAAGAAAACGTCACAGCTGTTACAGCATTATGTCACCACCTCAAGCCTAGTGCAGAAAACACTATGCCTTGGCTGGAAAGACAGGAGGAAGAGCCTTCAAGAAAATGGTAGAAGAGGAGCAATGGTGATGTCTTAGAAGAATTTTCCTCACAAACTTGAAAGAGTTATGGATGGCATGAATTCATTGTCAGAAATTGATAGTTTGGTTGAAGTTGGATGGTTTTCCACGGGATGCTACAAAGGACACAAATCCAGAGGCTTCCTGCTCTGAACTATTAACTATATGATGTTTTTAGTGGCTTCGACCAACCATACACTGAAGGCGTACAGGCTTCTTAACAAGGTGACTAACTAGTACAATTCTTTCCGTGAATTAATAGTTTTCCCTGTCTCATTATTTGAAATATGTGGATTGTGTTTCTTGTGGGTTTGGTCCAGTTCAGAGTGTCTGTGTAACCCAGATTGATGGATGTGTGCTGATATGCGCAGTTCAGGTAATTTCAGTCTGGCAACTTGAAAGCAACTGAAAACATACTTTTACAGTAAAAAGCTTATGGAAATCTCTTGGAATCCCCTCATGGAAACAGCATCCAAGTAGATTGAGCTGTGATACCAATGAAGAGATGTACAGATATATCAACACATCTGGTGCAAAACATGCTTTGGGGAGGGCTATGGAGAGAACAGGGCTTTGCCAGTCATTCCCATTGAAGTATCTTTCCAGTAGTAACTAGATAGCTGCTCCTCTAGCATGTGCTGGGAATGCCACCATGGATGAAATGTCTTTTGTCATCTCCTCTAGCTTTAGCTCTAGACAAGTGCAAGGTGCACAAAAACCCTGAGCTGCCCTTCTGCCTTAAAGGAATCTGACATCAACATGAAGGGCTGACTTTCTTGGTGGGAGACAATGAGGGGAACTTCACACATGTGTAATATATTTCTGGAATGTCATGGTTTGCAGGAAGCTGGTCAGTTTGGCAGTGAAGAGATGGTGTGAGGAGCAAAGTACTCACAGGAAAAAGCTGTCAGCACTCTGTCAGTACTCAGCTCTGGCGACTCTCCCTAGCCTGAGCTGGCACTATCAGAAGTACTTGGGAAGTTCTTGGGAGGCCAAAAAAGAAGAATCTGTGAGGCAGTGCCATTTTTTCAGCAACTTGACGCTGAAGTTAGATCTTTCATCCAAACCTGGTTATTTTCTTTAAGAGAACCAAACTCAGGAAATGTTTTACCAGCACAGTTGGATCATCTCGTGATGGTTTGACCAGTCCTCATCGATCCTATAATCCCATCCATTGGGAGGATATGTGATGTTATCATACTTGTTTAATACATCCTAAGCCCCACTTCTTTGTCCTGTATTGGTGATCTGCATAATACATAATTGGCATAATATTTTTAAAAGACAAAATATTTTGTTTTGTGGAAGTGGTTTTGCCTGTGTTTTGCCTCTCCCAAACTCTTTCCCTAACCCCGCCCCACCTAACATAAGGAAGAGCAGAGTATCCATAGGCTCAAAAGGAGCATTGTGGTGGCTTGTTTCCTACTGGTGTGTGGGATAATGGGTATATGAAAGCCAATGAAGAAAGACTCCAGCCTGTGTTGAAAGTCAGTTTTGGTGTTGCATCATGTAGCAGTGGCTGAAATGTAGGAAAATACCAGCATTAATGACAGTACTGCAAAATTGCATGGAGGTGTCTGGCTCTGGGCTGAGGTTAAATGGAGAGGTGACTGCCAGACCAAAGAGAGGCCAGCCCTGTCCAGGGGCTTAGCAAAAAGCAAGAAACAGCCAGATAAAAGGGTAAGAGTATCATCAGTGCTGCCTGACTGGGATCACTCACCAAGTCTACAATCACTGAATAAGAGTGCAAAATCAGGAAAAATTGAGCCTGAGAGATAGAACTGGGCTAGGTTGTTCATGTGGTGGGAGGAAATGGGGGCAAAATAGAAGGCAAATCATGTGGTGGGGCTGTTCAGGGCCAGAGTGGGCATCAGTTCAGGAGAATGACACCAAATCTCCTAGGGCTGTGTGGTCAGCAGTTTGCCTTGCTTCTACAGCCATGGTAGTGGGATGTGACCCCCAGCACCACTGAACAAATCCCATGACACGGCAGCAGTGAGTGTGACTTAAATTAGCAGCTCAGTTCATCAGAATCTCAGAAAAGGCCATTTAAGGAATCTCATTTGTGTCCACATCCCTCTGCAGCCCTCTACACAGGACTGAAAGACAGAGGAAGGTCATAAACTGCCCTCTCACTTCCCAGGAAGAGCTCTGCAGAGCCCTTTCTGGAGCTGCTTCTGACAGGGTCTTTGAAGTTGACAGCACATCTCACACTCAAGCACACCCCACACCCAGCCATTTGGTTCAAACTGGGAGGTGACCCTTGCCAGAAGGTCTTCACCATTTCCAGGCAGCAGGGACATGTGCCACCAGACCTGTCAGTGCAGCTCAGCCCCCCCAGAAGTCATCCCTACTCCAAACACTAAATGGGGAAGCTTCCTGAAAAATGAGGGAACACATTTGCATCAGGAATTACTTGAGGCTTTGGTATATAGTGTTCTCAAATATTTCTTGCAGTATTCTTATAAATGTTCTATTTGAAGAAAGATATTGTAATTGGCCGGTATTCCACAGAATCTAAATATTTTGCTCTAAGACAGTACTTCTTCCCCTGCCTGATAGAGATTTAATTCTTTGCTGATTATGTGGCTTGTATTCTGGCCATGGTGAGGGCTTCCCTCCACTGTTCACGTGTAGCTAAGGTCTTCATCCAGCCACTGTCATAGCAATGGGGAGAATTTATCCCTAGTTAATCCTGGGAAAAGCTTTCCATCTGACAGACTTATCCACTGAGAATGAGGAGTATGAAAGAACGCACATCAGAAGAGTATGGGACAATTGTGGTGCAGAAGCCAAGCCTCCCTGCCCTCCTGCACCAGCTGTGCAGGGAAGGGGTCACTTGCCAGGAACAAGGAGCCCTTGAAAGAGATGCCAAGGGATCTCAGAGCTTGTGGGATCCCCAGAGCTCACAGCATGGTGAAGAGCAGGCAGTATGAGTGAAGTGCCACAAGTGGAACATGTCCCTGCCAGCTCCTCCCTGAGGTTCTCCAAAGCCTTTGCTTGTTGAAGGGCTTGTCTTCCCTCTGGATGGCAAAGGTGTTACCCAGTTTCATAGTACAGAAAGGGGTTTAGGCACACTGTGTGGTCCCTGCTGTGGAGAAACATTCTGCCCTGCACCCAGGGCTCTGCAGTGTTCACAAGTGTCTGCTGGATTCATGGTCTGGAGATGCACCAGGCAGAGAGGAATGTGAGCCTGCACTGAGGGACGTACCTTGGCAGGACTGCCATCGGAGCAGACAAGTGGTTAGCCATGCTCTCCCCTCTTCCAAGTTTGTGGCAGAGCTGAGGTCAGGCTGCTGGGCTATAGCTGTTGGAAGGAGCAGGCACCAGTTTCCAGGTATGCAGATGGGCGAAGCCCAACTTCCTTTACGGATGCCAGTAACTGATAGGAGCTTGGTGTCTCTTGAGCAAGTGCTTCTGTGAAGCAAGGAGAAAGATGAGAGGACTCGAGGACAAAGGATTCAAGAGCAGAAGTAACAGCATGCAGCATGTTGGTGCAAGTTCAACCCAGGTGCAAGTTCAGCACAGGGAAGCACATTCAGCAGGGAGCCCACCACCCTAGCCTGGTGTTGAGCTATAGCTGATGAGTTTTGGACAAGATGGAGGCTCCTGCTGCCACTGAGGCTGAGCCACAAGGCTAGGCATAGGATGTGGCTGTCCAGGGAACCTGGAGCAATGGTGTCTGTCACACATGGTAGTTGGTGGGACAAGCTGCCTGTTCTTTTTCCTTTGGTGGGAAGTTTGGCAGTTACAATGTGTGATCTGTGATGTTTCCTCAGTGACGAGTCTGGCAGTACCTGCTATGTTTCCATGGGGTGGTTTGAGAAGTCCACTGTTGAAGCATCTTAAGAATTGTGGGGAATTTTTGGAACACCAGATGGAGATTGATCCATTTTATAATCTTGGTGGATATTGATGATATCTTTTATTATTCTGCCAGTTCACTTTACCATGTGTACCTGGGGCCAGGAGCATCTTAACAGGTACTTGTGAGAAGAGGAGCCTTGTAACAAACACCTGCTGATATGCAGGATGTTAAAGGTGTGTGGGTGTTAAGAATAAAACACAAATTCTGTGAGGTGATTGGGAGAAGCTTTTTTTTTTTGTGTGTGTCCTGCATCACAGCTGCTGGAGTGGAGACAGGAATGGGGCATGGTTTGGGTGGAAGGCAGCGCAGCTACTTGAGGGACCAAATGCAGCATAAGGGACGTTGAAATGTGGACACAACTAGCGAGGAATGGTAGAATTTTTGTGAAAGGTTATTTTAGGATTTCTCTGTGTGCCGTCATACCACTGCGGAGGGAGATGGAGTGTCATGGAAGGAGATAGCTGGATTGGAATGCACCTGACCGTTGTAAATGAGTCAAAAGGAGCAAAGTGCTGGTTTGTAACTGCCATACATGATGGAGCTGCAGTTGACCCTAGTTCAGTGACTGAAGTTGAGACTTAAGAGAACGACCTCGAGAAAAGGGAAGGGTAGGAAAGGGAGTCAGCAGAGCATCATGGGATGCTGGTGGGAGCTTTTGCTGCATACTTGTTCATACTGGCTTTGCAGTGTATAAATTAATTGCCCATCTCCAAAGTAAATTGGAGACCACATGTGAAATGCTGAATGGAGTACTAGCAATCTCAGTTGGTCAGAGCATGGTGCTAGTAACTCCAAGGCTGTGGGTTTGATCCCCCTATGGGCCATTCACTTAAGAGTTGGACTTGATCCTTCTGGGTCCCTTCCATCTCAGACTATTGTGAGAAAAGTTGTGATTCTGTGAGAAGCTCTGCGAATCTCATTGTGTGTGGACAGGACATTTTAATGCAACAGCTCAGCCTGCCTGCAGTATATTAGGAATAGCAGCAAGGATTAGGAGTCCAGTGCAAATGTTGGCAGAGTCTGGGCAGGGAAGATTCCCAACCAGGCGGCTGTTCAGGTCTTTCTAGTGTAAACTGTCTAGACAAGAAGAAGCAATGCACTGGCATGAGAATATTGCTCCCTACACAGATGGTCTCCAGTCTACAGCTTTCATATCTGAGCTTGTGCAAAGCAAGGAGGGAACAGAAAAAGGATGTTGATAGTGCAGCCAGCTATGCATCAGGAAAAAAAAAAGTCTATAAAATGCTATAGAAATAATGGAAAAGAGCAGTAACTAGTGAGATTTATTACAGATAGGAAAACATCTCATGTTTTGCACACAGAAGGTGCAGCATTGCCAAGAAATATCTCCTCATGGTGAGCCCACAAAACTCAGATAGTGGAAGAGGACATAGCATGGAGCTGCAGGCAAAGAGAAGGATGGTCTTGAGGAGGAGCAGCCCAGAGGAGCATACTCAGGAATATATTTCCAAAACTTCTTAATTCCTTGTGACTGTCCCAGGAAGAATCAAGTGTCTATAAGGAGAAAATACATTCAGAAAAGAGTCTGGTCTTGAAATAGTTCACATGGTAAATGAGACAGAAGGGCCCTTGCCTGAGACAGGTGCAGAGGCAAACAGAGCTGTCGCCAGAGAGCAGCAGATGAAAGCTCATCCTCTTGATCCATAAGATAGTCCTGGAGCATGGGGCAGCCATCACCAACCACAGGCAGCAGAAAGCCCAGAGGTGTGATGCACAGCCAGGCCCTCCAGCACTTGGTAAGACATGACCCATTGGGAGTGGCACCCCCAACTGCCTTTTGTCAACATGTGATGTGGCTCATTAGCAAATACTTGGTCATGTACAGGTGCTCTATAACATTACAGCTTCCAAGTTTCTTGGAGTCATATGGCACTGTGATGTGGTTTCCACACTGCCAGTGACCAGTGACCACAAGAGAGCAGCCTTTGAGTGCTGAGGCAAATTTGTTGCCAGCTCTTCAGTCCTGGAGGAGAAATTGTGCCTGTAGCAAGGGCTGCCCATAGTAGAGGCTGCCTGCAGCCAGCCTGTGAGTGTGGGTCATGCTGAATCCTGCACTTGGACTTGGGTCTGTGTCTCCCTCCATGCAGGCAGTGTCAAAGCTCCAGGACAAGCACTCTCTTTGCCTTGGCACAAGGCTGCATAGAGGACCTGGGCAGTCCAGGGAGTTTGGCCATCTACATTGGTCTGTTTGACCTTGCTTGTGGCACAATAGTGCCACTTTGGTCTCTAGTCCCTGTGATTTGGAGAAGCTTCCCGAAGCCCATCCCTGCAAGACGAGTCATCTTGCTGTTGACATACAGCTTGTGAATAAAGCCATTTTTTAGGGCAGTCTGGAAAACAATTACCTCCCAGTGGTCAAAACTCCTAACTTCTAACTGACAAGCAGGATTCTTGGAGATGCAGGTAGCTTCTCTAGTCTTCTGGGAAAACTCTGAAAGGGTTAGCATGTTTCACAAATAGTTTGGGCTGGAAGGGACCTCAAAGCTCAGTTCATTTCATTCCCTGCCATGGACAGGAACACCTTCCACTATCCCAGGTTGCTCCAAGACCTGTCCAACCTGGCCCAGAACACTTACAGAGATGAGGCAGCCACAGCTTCTCTGGGGAATGTGCCAGTGCTTTGCCATCCTCACAGGGAAGAATTTCTTCCTATCTTCTTATCTATATCTCTCCTCTGTCAGTTTAAAACCATTCCCCCTTATCCTATCACTATCAGCCCCCCTAAGTACTGGAAGGCTGCAGTGAGGTTTCCCTAGAGCCTTCTCCCGGCTGAGCAGTGTTTGGAGACATCTGGAGCCTGGATTTTAGGGGTAAGTGACCAGGCGTGGCATCTTTCCTGAACCCCTGTTCTTTTTCCAGATCCTTCCTTTCTTGACCACAGCATATCTCAACATTTGATTTATGTGCTTTTGAGGTGTCACAAAAAGGGAAGAAAGGAGTTGTGTTCATTGAGTGCGACAAAGAAATTGGACAGTCAGGAGGGAGGGTTGCTGTCAGGTCACCTCTCAGCAATGTCCTGTCTGTGGAAATACTGAAGCCACCTCCCTCGGTGTAACGCACAGCCAGGGCTTCATGTGAGCTCCCAGAGCTGCAGCTGAGCTGGATCCTCCCTTTGTTCTGATGGCACAAAGATATTTTTCTTCAGCTCCAGGTGGAGCTTCTGAAATGGCCAGGAGCTGAGGTCACTTGGACCCTGTTTCTCACCACTGCTCAAAGTGCAGAGAAAAGCAGGATTAGAGTCCTGTGGGTCAGCATGGCGGAAGGGATACAACCCCCTGGAGGAAAGACAGTCAGACAAGGGGCATTTGGAGGTCTGGGCAGGCTGGAGGGGAAACTGCAGCCTGCCAATGCTATCTAAGCAGGGGCACAGTTCCATGGGAAGTTCAGATGTCATAGAGTGCCTCTGCAGGCCCTGTGAGCAGCAGCTGTGCAGCAGGACAGAGACCATGTGCTCTGCTGGATACACATGTTGCCTGCACAGATCCATCTGGAAATGCCAGCATACAGCAGAGAAGGAAGGTTGCCACTCTTTTTTGCAGGCTGACAGCCCTGTGGTCACTGGAGATGCTGACACCAACACCTTGACAGTTTTCAAGCACTCTAGTCCTCTGGGCCCACTGCCAGGGAGCAGGCTGCAGCCTGGGGAGTCTTGTCCTGAGCTGATGCTAATTCCACAGCAGCATCTGCTTGCAGACTCCCTCTGTTCCTGGTGGGCATGGTGCCCTGCTTGTGGCTGCATCCTGCACTGTGGGGTGCTGTGCAGTGCACTGGGCTCCTGGGCTCCTGCAGTGCTAGGAGTGTTTCCCTCTCCCGTCTTCCTGGGGCACAGGCAAGGTGGACTCGGCCGAGAGGTGCCCAGGTAGGAGCAGGCTGTGTCAGAGGCACTGCAGCAGAAGCAAATCCAGGCTCCTGTGGTAGATGTGGTGCTGCAGGATAGACCCACTGACTTCTGTGGCAGGGCAGGGAATGAGACAGACTGTGCTCACTTCACAGGATCCTTGGGGGATTCTGTGCAGGACAGGGGTCAAAGGTCAGTGGAGGGAAATGGATTGACTGTCTGGATTGACTTATCTGGACTTTAACTCCTACATGCCAAGGCTGAGGTGGGACAGGAGCTCAGTACCCCAGTGCCGAAACACCCGTAGCAGGAATTGAGCTGGACTGGGGCAGGCATGGGCAGGAAGGATGCTAACCCAGCACCTCATATGTGGATCTGCCTTCTGGAGAGGCTCCACCAGGACCACAGGTGCATGCTCTGAGCAGGTACTCACCAGCATTGCTCCTGTACCAGCATGAGTAACAGACAAAAGCCTGCAGATAGATGGATAGACCTGCCCGTTTTCTTCCTCTATGCAGGTAAAGAGGCACAACAGAGATCCAGCCCTCAAGATCCACATCTGGGGCAAATTGCTTCTAGCTCATAGGGAATTAGTGTGTGCTTTCTGCATGCTGGTCCCCATACCAGCCAAGTGGGACAACTGTAACCTTCAGTGTATTTGGCAGCACTGATCCTCTTTGGGCAATATAGCACCCCATAAGTGGGACCTTCCTTGTCATATGGCTCCTTCCTATCCCAGATGAAGCAGCACCCTTGGGCAGGTAGGAGGCTGCTTGGTGTCCCTGCTAGCAGCAGGATGTGAGGGATCCATCACACCTGATCCTGCCCTGGCTCCCAGCAGGATGTGAATCATGCCTGAGAAATGGGGACGTGTTTAGGCATGAGTGCCGTGTCCTAAGCATTTGGCACCAGTTCTGTGCAGGCAGGTTGTCCCTGTGGCTGGTCTTGCTGCAGCAGCACTGCCATACTGCTGCCCTCCAGCTGCTGCAGTCCTCCAGCTGCACTATGTGTCTCAGGACACCTTCCTGTGTATCACCCTGGCCACTCTGTGCTGCTTAGCCTCCATCCACAGCCAAGGGCAGCCCTTAACCCACACCTTGTCCTGCCCTATCTCTGGGTTGTGCCCATGCTCAAGTTCTGCTATGTCTCAGAAGGCACAGCACTACATCCGCCCCAGGTCCTGCTGCTCTGGCCTCTCTTCATGCCAGCCTCTGAACTAAACAAACTGCATAGTTCCCAGGGACTTTCTGCCTAGGAGGATTTTGGCACATCATCGCACTCAAGGCTGCAATTCTCATGAGCAAGAGGAGGAAGAGGAGGCCAGGAGAGCTCAACTTCTGCAGCCCCAGGCAGCTGGAAGAGTTTCTCTCCTGCCCAAAGAAGCTGGGAACCACGGGGATACTCTGCCATGGGGGGCCCTGGGAAGTAGGTCTGAGAGTTCCAAAACTCAACCACCGTGATACCACTCTTGATAATAGCTTGGTGCCCTAAGGGAGCTGCCCTGTTGTCAGCATACAGAGTAGTGACAGCATCAGGCTTCACATGTGTATGCCATGGGTGAACAGCACTGCAGTAAAGCCAAGAACTAGCCACCGCCGCCTCCTCCTCCTCCTCCCATCCACCTGGGCTGACAGATCCCCTCCTCCCTGGCTTCCTCTGGGACTGAGGCCAGCCAGATCAAGCCAATTTGTGATTTTGGGAGCAGTCAAAAAGTATTGTGTGTGTGGACAGCGGGATGGACAAAGGTCTGTGGGTGTCAGAAGTTCCCAGGAGAAGAGGCATGAAACCAGGAAAGCTTCAGGAAGAAGAAGAGATGGATTCCAGGACCCTCCTCTGCCCACTGCAGCCTGTGTGGCCCTGCACTGCCAATAGGTCTGTGCTGCCAGAACAGCAGGGTAATGCTGGCCCCACGCTGTGCTCTTGTGCCCAGAGGAAGGGCTATGCCCCAAATGAGATTGAATACTCCCTGCCTGGCACTTCAGTCACGCCCCTACCCTTGTCTACCTTGTCCCATCCCTGAGTCAGACAGGTGCCCAGACTACTTCCAGATATGTGCTAGCACAATAAAATTCCATCACTGATATTTAGCAGTATGGTAGGCATTCCCAAAGGATTCTTGCCCCTCCTCCCATTGCTGCACTTGTCCCCTGGCTGGGGGAGCCCCCAGGACCTGTGCACCCACCCAGGCCTCTGCCCCCAGATGCAGGTTCTTCCCATCTACTGGGAATTATGACCACCTTTGTCAGCACAGAACACATAACAGCGCACTGTGCTTGCTGCAAACTAGTGAGATCACGCCCTCACCTGCCCTGCACCAATGCACAAGGCAGCCTCCCCACATCTCTCCCAGAGCCAGGCCTGGAGCTGGAGCCCTAGGCTCTCTGAGGGTTTGTAAATATCTCCTTGCTCCACTTCCTGAAATAAGGAGATGTCCTTGGAGTCTGTGCTTGGCTGGTTGCATGCCCACCTCACGTTTGGAGAGCCCTGCATATGCTGTGTGGTGGGTGGTAATCCTGGGGCTGTGGCAGTGGGTCAGTGAGGATGTGACAGGATCAGTACCTGGGGGGATGGAGCCAGGAGTGGTGCAGATCTGTGGCAGCACATACAGGATAAGTGCTGCTGCACATGCTGAGAGCTGTGCACCCAAGGCTACTTTATCCACACAGCTCAGCATGCTTCTGCTTCTGGGTGCTCCACATGGGAAGGTCACCATCCATGCTGCCAGGCACGCACCAGTATCCATTGGCCTGCCCAGTGCTACTGGGGAACAAGCCCGATGTACCTTCAAAAGCTGAAGGTTGGCAGTGGGGTCCCTTCCATACCCCAAGGCCAGGTGAGCTGCTGCCAGCTGTGCTGACTGAGGGCCAGGAGCTGGGTATGTGGAAATGCCTGCTCCCACACGACAGCAGAGTTGCAAGTGATGCAGATTCCTGAAGTGTGCTGGTGCCTGGTCCCTGAGGGGCTGTGTGACAGCAGAGATGAAAGGCAGGGCAGACTACAGACTCCTGTGTGGCAGCTCTGTGGCAGACATGGTAAGGATTATCCAGCAAGTGACGATGATGTTGCTGCTGAGAGTGGCAGAGGTTGATGCTATGTTAGAGGGCACAGTGTTTGGAAGGGTTGATTTTAGCATAGTTGCTTGGGCAGGGGCTGCCATGCTCCAGTGGAGTCCAATAGTGCTCAGGCCTGGAGAGTGGAGAGCTGCTGAGGAACCTAGGGGAGCAGAGGTCTCTGAGATGCCAGTGCAGCTGGAGACCCACCCTGCCAAACAGGCCTGAAGTGACACATATGAACCAACACTCCCAGAATGGAAACTGCTGGACCTTCTAGGCACCTCTACCACACCCCATCTTTCTGACCTACAGTGGTGGATCCTTTCCTGTGTCAGATGATGCCGTGGTCCTGCTCAGTCCCATCTATCTTCCCAGATTGCTGGGAACTCCCAGAAGAGCAGTGAACTTAATCTCAGTGACCTCCTCTGGAGAAGGTCCTTGGTCTATGGGTTGCTGGTCAGGGCAGAGAGCAGCACCTCTCCCCCTCACCTAGGAGCTGGAAGCAGATGGCAGCTGCCTGCTTTGCAGAGCCCACTCTGGGTTAAGTCAGGTGCTTAGTCCTCTCCAGGGAATTCTGTCTTTTGCCTAGAAACAAGATTGAGCCCCAACAAGTTTGTCCTCTGCAGAGCAGGGATGCATTTCAGCTGCAGGTAAGGAGCTGGGGGTCTCCAGGCGAACCTCTCGACAGCAAGACACTATGGCTTGGCCGTTCTGGCACCACCTTCTGGGACCTGGGACAGGATGTAAGGACAAAGACAACACAAGCAGCTTCTGAGTTGGAGGGAGCAGTGGGACCCTGGGGGAGGGGGGAAAACACATCCCCAAGGAGCCCTCGTAGGGTTTTGGGGATGCCCTGGGCATTAATCCTGCAGTGGTGTCAGGGAGCAGCTCAAACAGCTCCCCAGTGCATGCAGGGGCATCCGATGGAGTGATTCCCCCAGGCCCGGTGGGGAGGGCCTCTGGGCAGGAGGTGCTGGTGGCTCTCTGCCCCGCATCCCGCAAGCCGGGGGGTGCAGCAGCTCCTGCGGGTGGGGAGTCTCCGCGTCCGGGCTGGGCTCGGGGACACTCTGCGGGCAGCGATATACCCTGGGGTGCCACCCTAAGCGGGCCAGGCCAGAGTTCCGCTACACTGGCACCGGCGTAGGGACCGGGATGGGAGTGAGTCCAGAGCGGCATGGCACAGCACAGCACGGCAGGGCGGCTCGTCTCGGTGGCGGCGCACGGTGCCGGGACAGGGCTCGGCACCGGGATACTGGATCCGCAGGTCCAGCGGGGCGGGGCCAGGCCAGGCTGGCGGCGGCAAGGCGGGGCGGCGGGAAGCGGTGGGGGCTGCGGCGCTGCTGGGAGCACGAACGGGAGCGGAGCCGGGGCCGAGCCGGGGCGGGGCGGGAGCGCAGTCAAACCCAGAGCGGGGCCGCGCCGCCCTGGCCGCACTTTGTTGTCTCGGCCGCCACCGAGTCCCGGGCGCAGCAGCACGGGCCCAATGGACAGGATGTCCCAGGAGAGCCTCCTCGGGATGGACGAGGGAGCGCTGCGGAAGCTGGTGAGTCCCGTGGCCGCTCCTGGGCTCGGGGTACGGTGCGCGCGCACGGCGTTTCCGGGGGTGGATCGTGAACCCCCCGGGCTGGGGGCTGCTGGCCCAGGCGCGGGCAGGACGGGACCGGGCGGGCCTCGGGTCTATCGCTCGGCCAGGGAATTCCGGAGCCATGTCTGGGAGCGGATGTAGCACTGGAGACCTAGCACTGGTCCCAGGCGGCAGCACCTGGAGGGTCCCACGCTGGCCTGGTTCGGGCTCTGAGCCGAGGTGAGCTCCAGCACGAGTCCCCCGCTCTACTCCGGTGATTCCGAAGGCTTCTGGCCCCGCTGCTCTGGCCGCGCTTGGCCCTTTGCTCGCAACCGCGCCCGACCGTACCGCCTGTCCTGGCTCCATCTTCTCGGCCGGCGGATCCCGGGGAATCGTTCCCCGATGCCGGCACTGTTCCCTGCTCCCCGCCCTCCTCTTGCGGGCTCCCGCGCTGCCGGGGGCTGGCGCGGTGCCAGGCGCATTTCCCGGGCTCTGCCCGCATGGCTTTGCATCCCATCCCGTCCTGCGCGGCGGCTTCTGGAGCACTGGCCGGGGCGCTGCCCCAGGAGCGAGAGCCGCAGTCCTGCGCTGCCGCGGCCGGTGGGCTTTGGAGAACGAGGGCCTCCGTGTCCCGAAGACAGAACTCAAGATGCTCAGCTGGAGCTGGTGTCTCGGGAAGTCCCTACAAGTGCCCGGCTTTGGGCAACCCCAGAGACCCCGGGCCGGGGGCTAGGGCTGTGCTGGCTGTCCCGGAGGTTGAGCCAGGGTGGCCCGGGCCAGCGATGAAGAATGATCACAGCAGGAAGCTGAATCAGCCGGGAAGGCTGGTGTGCTGGAACAGGGAAGTGAGGGCTGTGCCGCGGGTCGACAAGAGGGAAGACCCCGGCTGAGCCTCCTGTCCTACCACCTGCAGCCAGCTTTGAGTGACGACCCACAGACCTGCCCGTGGTTCGAGCTGAGAAGCCCACTTGCTTCTCGTGGGGTGATGTCAGGGCCAACGGACCACCCATCCAGAGGTTTGGGGCTGGGTGGTCTGGGTGGTCAGGGTGTCTTCCTATCCTGCCAGTGCTACAGCTCTGCCTAGTCCTAGCCGAGGTCTCTCATCTGAAATGGAGCTCCAGGAGCAGTGGTGGGTTCCTGGTGTCTGGCCAGCCCACGGAGGTGGGTCTCATCCTGCAGCAAGTACTGCTTCTATGGATGCTTCTTCTTCCCCAGAGCACTGTGCTTGTGACCCACATCTCCCTGTGCTGGGTGGCACAGGCTAGGAAAAGCCTCATATGAGCTGACATGAGGCAAAGAAGGAATTATTTTTCTTCTGGTTAGGTTTTTGGCTCCACTCAGCTGGAAGACGATTAGTCCATATAAGGGAAAACTGCCTCTCCCACCACTTCCTCCGTTCTTCTTTGCTTTCCCCAGCCCTCCACTCTGCCTTGCTTCTCCTCATTTCTCTCAAATGACACCTAGGCAGCAGCATCTGATGTCCCCAGGGAAACTGGTAGAAGGAGGCTGGGGGACTTGAGGAGGTCCCTGCAGCCCCTTTACTCCTGTGATAGCTGAGCTGGAGGCTGCCAGGAAGCCTCTGCCCTGCAACTCCTGCCATAGGCATCCATATGACACCCTTCCCAGCTTCCCACTGGTATCCCAGTCCCAGGGAGCCCAGATGAGATGAACAAATGGTGCAGGATAAAGGTGATCAGGGGCTTGGAGAGGCCGGAGGAGGGGGCTATGGGGGATGGGGTGGATGCAACTGCAGAGTGGCCATTAGGTGGATGTCTAGAAGCAAGAGATTGTTTGAGTGTTCACAGCTGTACTGAGCTGCAGGCTGAGGTCTGCTGGCCTTGGGCTGGGAAATGCTTCCCGTCTCAGCCCCTCCAACTCTTAGCCTGGTTAATTAAGGAGGATGTAAATATCTTTGGAGACAGAGGCAGGGCAGGCTTGAGCTAGGAAGGTCGATGCCATGACATTCTCTTCTTTTTATACCCAATAGCCTTTCGCAAATCTTCAATGGCCCTGAGAAGCACTGCATCCCTGCCATGTCCCTGTCATCCAGTGTCCGTCCTGCTTTCCTCTGCCTGGGGGGCAGTCATGCTTCCCATGGCTCTTTACAAAAGTGACAGTGAAGCTTGGGGCTGTAGGAGGTGCTTGATCTGCCAGTCTCATCCTATGTACCAAAGTGGTTTCCCTGTGGCCAGGCTCCAGCCTCCAAAGTGCTATGTGCTCCAGCACTCCAAAGAGCTGGATCATTGCCGGGCTAATTGCAGCCCTCCTAGAGGAGCTGCCCATTGCACCAGGGTTCTGAGCACTGCTGAGTTGGGCACCACTGGGGAACCAACCTATGGGTGCTGTGCCAGTACCCTTTCACAAAGGCACTCTGTGTGCCAAGGAGGGTGTTTGCTTGGAACCATTAATTTGCTGGCAGCTGGGCAGGACCCTTGGGGCCCCAGCATGTGCTGATCCCTGAGACTGCCTGTGCTGGCAGGGTTGGGCCCCTTGGTCCCTTTGCAGCTGTTGTGGTTTTCATCATGCTTTCCCCTGCCACTGGCTATGGAGCTTCCAAAGCTGCTCATTTGCCTCATCCCAGCTCCCTACTGATGTGGGCTTGGAATAATGCATTTTCTCCTGCCCTACCATTTATTCTGTGGGAAGAACCCTTCCAGGATCCAGGTGCATGTCAGGTCCCAGCTGGAGTCTCCTGGGTAGGGCAGACCCCAGAGCTGGCAGGTGGGTGCCACACAGCACACACTGGTGCCAGTATATTTCCTACACCAGGGTGTGCAGGTCTGGTGTCCCATTGTGTCCCACTTTCCTGGCACTCATGACTTCTGCAGCTGCTGTGCACATGCCCCTTCTCCTCCTTCCCTCCTACCTTCCCCACTGCCCTTACCCAGCTGCTGGGGCCAAGCTACTCACTATGAGCAGCTTACCCAATATGCTGTTGAGGACTGTTTTCCTAGCTTCAGAGCTTTTGGATGGCTGCAGGGAGCTATCCTTACTGCAAAGCTCTGCCTCCAACCCCTCATTTTGAGCTGAACCGAATTCCACCGCTTCCTAGCTCATTGACGCTGCCCTGTTTGCAGGGAGCCAGGCTTCCTGGCTGGCCAGGGTGGTCACCATTGCTGCTGGACAATGCCTTTGTCCTGGTGGTAGTTGTCCCCACTGTAGTGGCATCCTTGGGAAGCTGGCAGCCATCCGGGACAGACAGGAAATGAGAGGCCCACGAGGATGGAGGGGCTGGTTTTCTTTCCAGCACTCCCCACTGCTCTGACAGTGCTGTGGCTCCTGCTCTTTCCAACTGCTTCCCTGGCCCTGTGGTGGCAGAGGTGCTTGCTCTGGATAAAAGCCCAGAGTGGGCTGCAGGCCTCAGCTCTAGCCAGGATGCTGGAAGGGATGGTACTGCCTGCTGGCATGGTGGGGGCTGCTGTGGTGGGGGGGTGGAAGAGCACTCTGGCTCCAGACAGCTCCCCCAGAAGTTATGTGTATTTTTAGAGTTCGTCTGCCCTAGGGCTGGTAGTCCTGGCCACTGGGATCTTCCTAGTTGGGGAAGGATAATGTTCCCATTTGGGCTTTGCGGCTGTCAAGGGTTGGAGTACCACAGTTTTGGCTGCCGCTAGGGTGGCACATGGCATCTCTGTGCCTGCTCTGTGCTTGCTGGCTTCACTAAGATGGGAATACCCTCCCACATCACCAAACTCCAAGCAGAGAGGGCAAATGCAATAGCTTCTCAAGGTCTTTGCAGAGAAGTCTGCATACAAGTGGTGGTGTGGGGCTCCCAGTGTGGCTCAGTTCAGGTCCAGTCAATGGACTGACCCTGGATCCCTGCTGCAGCAAAACCCAGAGAGCCTGGATAGGTGGCCTGTCAGTGGCCCAAGGGAAGGGACTGATACTCTTGTCCTGTGGCACAGCCATGGCTTCTCCCAGCATGATGGGGCTTGATGCTAACAGCAGCTGCTGTTGGTCACGGGGTTTATTTTTAACAAGCTCCACAGGAAATCACCTCCCAGGTTCCCACTATCAGGGCAGTCTTTGTGTACTGCAGTAGGACAGTGTGAGGACAGTGGGGCCATGCCTGTCTTGGCCAGCCTTTCACTGCAGATCTGTCTGCCTTCTTCTCCTTCAACATCAGGAGGTGTGTTCATGCCCCTCTGGAAAAACTGGAGCTGGGCTGTGACCTGCTCTGGAAGAGGGGGAGCAGCTCTGGGTGCCCATGCTAGGTCCTGGGCTTGGGTGGGCTGAGGACCACCTGAAGCACCTGTGAGATGTTTATGGGGGCTATTTGTGGGGGAGTTGTGGCTGTGCTTCCCACACATAAAGGGTTGGACTTGGATTTAGGAGAGCTCCCACTCATAGATTTGTTTCCAAGAGCCACCTGTCATCCACTAACACTATATGAAGGTAGGAAGGGCTGCAGGGTGGACAAGATGACCCCTTGGTGGGATGCTGGGGCCCTTTCAGCCAGCACTTCCTGGGGAACATGGGATGGAAAGAGAATGGACTCTCCTGTCCCTTTGCTGCTTGGGAGGCTGTCATGGGTAGGAGGACTCATTCCAGAGCTGGTGGCACTAGGAGGGGCAGAGCTGCAGGTTATCAACCCTTGCAGGCAGCAGAACCACTGGTGGGTGTTCATTTCACATGCTTGTCTCTTTGATCTTTACATGCCTGGAGGTCTTGGTGTCACCATGGCAGCCCCTCCTCATCACAGCTGATCCCAGCATCCTGCCCTGGGAGGGCCGTGCCCACTTCCCACAGGGCCTGGCAGTGCTAGGCAGTGTGCACTGGGCATGTGGGTGCCACACACAGACAGCGCCTTTGTCCAGAGCTTGGACAGCTCATGGCAGTGTGGCAGAGGGTGGCACCAGGGCTGAGACAGGGGCTCAGTGGCCAGAGCCAGTGCTGAGCCCTGCCCTGTGCACCCAGCTGGAGGCCACACTGGACCTGGCTGAGCGGCGCCGCATCCGCTCGGCTATCCGGGAGCTGCAGCGGCAGGAGTTGGAGCGGGATGAGGAGACATTGGCATCCAAGCGCTTCCGCCCAGAACGCAGCAGCCACCGACAGGATGACAAGGAGAATTGGCCACAGTGAGTCCTGTTGGGAGCTGGGGTCATTCTCTGCCTCTGCCCTGGGAGATGGGGGCTGCAGTACTGGCCCCATTGTGGCTGGGACAGATTTGAGTGAACATGAGGGTGGGAGCAGCATGGCACAGAGCAGCTTGGTGCTGGTGGGGTCTGCTGCCTGGATCTGCCAGCTGCCCACAAGGGGACTTTGCTCACAAGCACCCATGACAGCTCCCAGTTGGCCACTGCTTTCACTCTGCTCAGGTCCCAGTGCCTGGAAGAGGAGCAGCAGGCAGCCCTGGCTGCCTTGTCAGAGCAGCTCAAAGGCATCACCAGCGTGGAGGAACTGACAAAGCTGGTGAGTGACCGTGTGCCGGGACAGACCATTTGCTAGGATGGAACTCCTGCTGGGGCTGACCCTGCTTCTTTCCTGGGTCCTTTCCTCTTGTAGCTGCGGGCAGCAGGTGAGTATGAGGAGCGCAAGCTGATCCGAGCTGCCATCCGTAAGCTGCGGGCTGAGGAGATTGAAGGTGAGGCACCATTCCCATGTTCCGGGGGGGTGCTCTGGAGAGTCTGGGATGTGGGCAGCTCCTCCCTGAACATCATCTTTGCTCCCATCCAGCTGCAACCCTGGCTGGGAATGTGCAGAGCAGCCGGAGAGATGGCAGCAACCCCCTCACCATGCCTGGGGAAACCAAAATTGTCCAGAGGGACAATGCTGAAACGCCAGTCCTTACTGGAAGTGAAGAGAGCTGTGGTGAGGGCAGCACCAAGCCTCGAGGCACAGACAAGAGCAGAGAGAGCAGCCAGCAGGATGATGCAGAGCCAGCACTGTCTGGGCCAGAGGAGAGTGGGTACGGGGAGGCTGTGGAGCAGGCCCCTGCTCAGGAGCCCAAAGGCTCAGTGGTGAGTGTGTAGAGCACTGCAGGGAGTGGGACTATTCAAGATTTTACCCTTTCCTGGGGTTCCCGTGCCAGCTTGTCTAGAGCACAGAGCCCTGGGCAAGCTGTGCCTGGGCAAGCCTGTCTCAGGCCAAAGGGGCTGAGGCAGGTGGGGCTAGGGTCTTTGGGGATAGGGGAAACATGGCTGAGCTGTGCCAGCATGGCCCCAGAAGTGGTGAGCTGGGGCTAGGACCTCAGGCCAGGGTGCCCCTTGGGCTTCTCCCAAGGATGCAACCTGCTGAGGATCTAGGAAACCCTTGGTGCATGTGGTGCACACATCTCTGCTCCAGTTCTTGGGAATGGGGCTCTTTGGAGGCAACAGCCATTCATTTCTCCTGCAGCAGTTCCCTTGCATGGATAGAAACCTTGATTCCCTGTCCCCCTTCTTGTGACAGCTATTCCTGCAACCTTTCGGGCAAGGGCTCATTCTGGAGTGAAGCTGGAGGCTTTCTGGATGGGAGAGGGATAAGCTGGTGGGCAGAGCTAGAAGAAATGAGCACAAGCCTGGGTTTTCAGTACAACAGGGATGACCCTGCAGAGACTGTGTGGTGGTAGGAGATCTCTGCACCCAACCCTGTAGGGTTGCTGTTTGAGGGTGAGGGTGGGAAGAGGAGAAGCAATGGGTGTACCCGCAGCCAAGTGAGAAGGCATGGGTTCCCCCATTTGCCTCTGTCCAGCCCTGCTTCTTCCTCCCCAGGGCCGTAGAAGGAGACTGCCAAAGGGATGTGGGCTTGTGCCACCTTTCAGCACTGTCTGCCTCCCCATCCAGATGTGCTGGCACGGTGCCCCCAAGCCATAGCTGGGCTGGGACATCACTGTGCAGATGGGAGGGCTGTTCCGCTCGATCTGGCTGATTACCAAGGCCATTTTCATCCTTGGGTTTGGGGCCTCGTTCTCCTGTGCCCCCTCAGTGTATGGACCCCTTTTCATCTCCTCCTGGCCTAGAGTCATGGTGCTGCTCAAGGCACTGGCACAGCCAGGGCTGGCACCTTGTTCCCTAGCTGACACCAGGACACCCTAGCATTGCTCAGACTTATGTCAGAGACAATTTGTCACCTGTGTGTGGTCCTTTGTCCAGAATATTTCATCATTTGCCAAGCAGAGCTGCAGGTGCTACAGACAGGGACAGGGTAATGTAAAACTGGGTATTCCCTGCATCACAGTGTCCTGGAGTGCCTAGGCTGGGAGCATGGCACAGGTTTGGGGTCCACCCTCACTAGACACTGTCTCCCTCCCTGCCCACAGGATGCAGAAGAGTGTATGTCCCACTGCAAGCCTCTTGCTATGACCCCTGTGCAGGGACTGGCTTGTCAATTCCTAGCAGCATGCAGGCAGGGACCAGGATAGCATGAGAAGAGACTACAGCCTATGTAGCATGTCCTATTCCTAGCTGGAATGGGGCTCTACTGTGCAGTCGGAGACTGGAGCGAGGCTGGTTCTGCTCTCCTCAGGCTCACAAGCAAGAGGATGTGGTGGAGCAAGAGCATGTCCCAGATGGGATGCAGGAGCTGTGCAGCCAGCAGGCGGGAGACCCCCAGAAATGCAGTGCTCAGAGTGAGTCTCCACAAATGTCCACGGCAAAGTCCTGTCTAGGTTCGTGCCTGGGGCCAGAGCCGTGCCTGGCCAGCTGCCAGGACGATGGTGGGCGTACCACATCACAATGGTGGGCAGGGCAGCTGGGTGCCTGGAGGGGCTGCAGGGGTAGGGATGCATTGCAGGCAGCTGTGGGCTTCCCGAGCAGAGCCTCTTTTCACCCACAGCTGTGGTTTCGGGGACCCTTGCGCTCCTGGAGCTGCAGCCAGCCCCAGAGCCCAGTCCAGAGCCTGAGAGTGGTGGAGAGGACCTGCAGCAGGGCCAGCCCCAGGGTCAGCCCCAAGCAGCCTGGAAGGAAGAAAACCTGGGCAGCCCTTCCAGCGCCCCAGAGACCAGTGTGGCACAAAGCCCCAGAGAGGAGCAACTCGTCCCTGGCCAGCCCAGTGCTGGCAGCCAGGTACAAAACTGGTGGCAGCTGCCGCTGCCCTCCTTGCCCAGGGTTGGCAGTCTGTGGGTTAAGGCAACTTTGATGGGGGATCTGCATGTGACCCCCAGCTGAGTGCTTTGCCGCTCTACTCCCACAGCTTCATGTTGGGGTGCACTGCCAGGTGCTGGGGCCAGGTGGGAGACATGAGAGGCCATCAGTGGGTAAGTGTAGCCCTCAGGGGGGTGGCATGAGTGTCGTGGCCCTCTGCCAGCTGGGCAGTGCTGCTCCAGGCCCCCCCCACTCCCCTGCCCTGCAGCATGTACATCCCAGGCAGCCCTGGGGACATGACTCCAGCCTATGTGTGCTGGGCCAGGAATGTGAGTGCAGGACACAGGCCAGGCCAAAGGCCACCTCTAGCTGGGGTCCAATTGCTGCCTAGCCAAGTGGTGGCAGTGCCCACCCCAGCCAGGGAGCTGGGTGCCAGGCGGGCTGTTTACTGGGGCTCCCACTCTGGCCGGGTTACTGCAAGGCCATGAAAGGGAATCAGTGCCAATAGCAAATCCTGGCCTTTTGCATTCTTTGTCCCAATAAGGCTGGGAGCTGTGCACGCTGGCTCTGACCACCCCCACCCTAGGCCCAGCACCCTGCAGGGCCTTCCCACAGCCCTGAGGGATTCCAGTTGCCCTCTTCCTACTCCTGGGAAAACCATCCCCCATGGCTGTGCCAGGAGGAAATGGGGAAAAACTAAAAAGCAGCTCTCTGCTTCCAGGGTCAGGAGTGCTGCCCTGGCAGGCGGAGGTTGCTGTCCCTCTGAAGAGCCCAAGGAGTCTGCTGGCTCCTGGGAAGGAAGAATCCCTGGGAAGATGCTAGGGGTGGTGGGTTGCAGCATGGCAAAGCCCTGGCGTAGAGGGAAGTGTGCAGGATCTGACCCTCCCTTGCCTCACAGGCAGCTTAAACCTGGGTTCTGAGGAGAATCTGCCCCCCCTCTCTCCATGGGCATCAATGACTCCAGCCCCAGGGCAGAGCCCTGCATGCACCCTTGAAGGCTGAGCCACTTGACCCCCCTCAACGGCTCTCTGGAGGCAATGGTGTGCCAGGGCCTGGTGAGGACAAGAGTGATCCCACCCTTTCAACACAGGCCCCAGGGACCTCACTGCGCTGCTGGGCACAGAGCCTACCCTGTTCTGCAGTGTAGCTTTGCATTGCAGGACAGTCCATGCCTGGAGTGCGAGGAAGCCTGCAAGTGCTGATGGATTTTGCCACCAAGCTCTGGGGAGTGTAGAGTGATGGGAAGGAGACCACAGGGTGCTGTGCTGGGGTGGGGGGATGCCAGCAGCACCTGTGCCATGCTCACCCTCTGCTCCCTTTGTGTCGTTTGTTCTCTGGCCTGTCTCTTCCCAAGCATCAGTGCCCAGCCAGGAGGTAATGGGGACCCCGACTCGCTTGAATACTCACCGGTGGGAGCTGGCGCCCTCCTCCCTTTGCCTGTCTGGCCCCATGGGTAAGATATAAGTGATAGCTGCCTCCATTCTCTGCTTCCTGGTGGCAGGATGTCCTCAGTGGAGCCTGGGCAAGTGTGCAGCTCCTCAGTGCCAGGTTGCTGCTGGCTGCTCACCTGCTCTTTTGCTTCCTGCCCAGAATCCCTCCCTCCCATCCCTGTACACAAGCATCCGGCAGCAGTGGGGGGAGGGAGCAGAGACTTTAAGGGGTTGCAGCCACCCTGGGAAATGCTGGGTGTATGGTGGGATTTCTGGGGGGCAGTAATACATCCCGTGAGCTCCGTGGGGTATTGCATGCGTGGTCAGGCACTCCGGGGGCATTATGTGTCGTGTGGGCAACCTAGGGGGGCTGCATGCACAGTGTGGCATCCCGGGGCGGGGGCAGCATGCATCGCAGGGACACTCTGGGATGTGGGGAAGCGTGTATCGCAGGGGGCACCGCGCGGCGTTGCATGCACCGTGCGGGGCGAAGCCCTGGCTGGGGCACGCACAGGAGGCCGCAGTCCGGTGACNCGGCGCAGAGCAGCGCCCGGTCCCGCGCCCCGCCGGCTCCCGCCTCGACGCCATGAAGACCTTCTTCACCATCGAGATCAAGGATGGGCGCGTGCAGCCCCTGGCACCCCGCATCACGGCCGCCCCCGGCAGCCAGCGGGCAGGTGGGCACTGATGGGGTACGGGGTGTGCAAGACAGGTCTGGTGGGCAGATAACTTCTGTCATTGAGGCTTGATGCTGTAGGGCTGATGGGCATGGGTGTCATGCAGGGAGGTGGGACTGGAAAAGGTGGGGATCTCTCAGGAAGGTGGGCACTGCAGGGGAATGGACATCCACCGGGCTGGAAGCACAACAGCACTGTGCTCCTACTACAACAATGTGCATATATGTAAAATATGTACAGTTGGGCAGTGGAGCAGGTGGGTACCAGTGGGCAGTAAGTCACAGATAGATGATGGGCACAAATGGGCAGGTGGAGGTGGGCAGGCCAGGTGGATGCTGGTCGGCAGCAGAGGCATTTGAGTGCTGGTAGCCCAGAGGCTGAACACAGGTGTTATCAGAAGAATGAAATGTGTCTTTGGCATGTACTCTCAGCCTGCTTTGGGCACCTCAGTTTGAGGAGACTATCTGGCCCTGCAGACTGTCCCCAGCTCCACTGCATTACCATGTTTATGGTTGGGATCATTCCCTAATCCCTGCCCTGCCCCAGCAGCCCTGCCCCGTCTTCTTCCCACTGACTTGCTGGTTCAGGGGAGCCCATGCCCATGCTCTGTCCCGTCCCACTGCTGCACTATGACTGTTCCAGCCCTGCCCCAACCCTGCTTGTCCACATATGTGGCTGGCTCAGGATGCTCTTGTGTCCATCCCTGTCACCAAGGGGTCTTGGCTCTAGCTGAAGCACTGCAGAAAGCGCCCTTCCTTGGAGAGGATGATAAGCCAGGGCAACTTCCTCATCTCTTGCTTGCTCCCAAAGTCCTTTCCTTGTGGCAGAGCTCAGTGCTTGCTGCCAGGGCAGGATGTGTGGGGCAGGTAGATAGCCCAGCCAGAGCCACTTCCCAGCTATGGGGCTGAGCCTGTGGGCTGGGTCAGATCCCACATGCCTCTTGCTCCCCTTGCAGAGGTGACTCTGGGTCTGCGGAGCACCCCCATCCGTATCACCACCATCCCCAGCAGTGTCAGCAGCATCTGCAACATCAGCAGTGTCAGCAGCAATGTCACCAAGGTGAGTGCCCAGGGGGTCTACAGCCCGTGCCCCACCTGGCCATTGCATAGCAGCTCCAGGGCTTTCAGGGGGGACCAGGGACCAAGGAGTTAGTGTAGGCAGCATGCTCCAGAGGCTCTGTCTGGTTTTGGTTGGTGCTTCTGTTTTGGTAGGCTTTTTTCATGAAGAGGTCCTGGATTAGGAATCTTTTGTGAGTCTCCCTTTGTTTTAAACACCCTTAAGGGTTGCAGCAGCTCAGGGGAAAATCCATTGCCAACTACCTTTCTGCTTTTCTTCCTGGGGATGGACCTTGGCCATGTGTCTGAGGAGCCTGCCTTGGAGGGGGGCTACTCCAAAGATCTCTAAAGCACCCTGGAGCTGTGGGTTGGGGTCTTGCCTGTTCCTGATATGCCATCCTGAGTGAAAAGTGCCCAAAGCCCTAGCCCACCTAGGACGGATTCTTGGGTGCAGCTGGAGAAAAAAAAAAAAACCAGAAAAAACAACCCCTCTGCAGCGTATTGCAGGAAGAGAAGGCTGTGGTCACCCTGGTGCTGGATGCACACAGGAGACAGCCCTTCAAGTGCTCTAATCTGCTCCTGCCCATCTAGGGTAATGTGAGGCACCCGTGTGCAGCCTTGCAGGAGCCAGGATGTCAAACATGGCTCTGTCTCACTCATGGCCCTGCGCACGCCCGGCTGCCTCTGCAGGAACAGCTCTGTTGGTGGTCTGTGTCACTGCCGGTGGCTGTGGTACTACCCATAGCCTGGGTCATATTGGTGGCTATGGTACCACTGGCTTCGCCCCATTCTCAGCCCAGCCCTTGCCAGCATGAGGCAGGCACTGCCCACAGGTGATGTCCACACCTGCCAGTAGGTCCGGCCTGTGGGCAGCTGGTTGCTATGGGGTGGCTTCCCTGTGCTAATGCACTTGGGCAGGGTAGGCTTGGCCTGAGCACTTGTCAGCTCTCATTAAGGTATTAGTGGGTCTGTCCAGTGAGGTAGGGGGCCTGAGACACGTTGGCTGCCTCCAGGTATGCTCCTCGTGGGCAGGGAGGAGGAAGAGGCAGAGGTGCTGGCAATCCTGCCAGGTAGGGCTTGGTCAGAGGACCGGCACGCTGCAGGGACCTGTGGCACATCTCATTGGTCGGATGCTGCCTGTGAAGGGACCTGCTCCCCCTGGGGCAGGCATTGGGCAGCATGGGAGTATGAATACTTAAAATCCATGCTGTGACCAAGGCTCTTGCATCAATGCCAGGCTGGGGCTGGAGATCTTGTGCTGTGGGTGATGCCAGTCCAGAGGGGGAAGGCACTTGGGCAAAAACACAGAGCAGTAGTTGGCCTTTTCACTCACCAGCACTGCGGTGGTCAGGGCTGGTCCCCACAACTTTGTCCCACAGCCTCCAGGCTGTTATCTGGCCCTGTCAGCCTCCAGGGGCAGGGGGGCCACTTGCAGGGCTCCCCTTGCTGAGCCACCTGGTCGCACACGTGGATGTGCTGCCAAGTGTGGCGCCTGGCTCAGCACCCCTGCACGGGACCCCTGGCTGCTGGGACCAGAATAGCCCAGAGGCAGGGAGCAGGCCAGCTTCCCACCACGGAGGGGGGGGAGTGCCTGGGCCCCTATAAAGGGCAGCAGACAGCTGAGTGGGACTTGCTGCAGTGCCTGCACAGCCACCATGCCGGGGCTCAGCTTGGAGGGGCTGGTGCAGGCTGGGGTGGCTGAGCTG
This sequence comes from Thryothorus ludovicianus, assembly GCA_013397245.1. Taxonomy (NCBI): domain Eukaryota; kingdom Metazoa; phylum Chordata; class Aves; order Passeriformes; family Certhiidae; genus Thryothorus; species Thryothorus ludovicianus. The sequence continues at coordinate 100,352 of VZTB01001936.1, forward strand.
GCAGAGCTGCGGCGGGAGCTGGTGGCGTTCCGAGGGGCAGCAGAGGGGCAAATGGAGCAGGCTCTACAACGAGTGCAGGTGCTGGCACAGGCACTGCAGACTTTGGAGCAGGAGCACTTGGAGTTGCGGGCAGACCTGGGGCGCCTGGGCCGCCACCTCGATCTCCTGGCGCCAGGGCTGCAGGCATCCCCCAGGGAGGACATCAGCACCCTCTTTCTGGAAGCACAGGACCCTTGCACCCACTTTGAGGGCACTGAGGAGTCCAGTGGCCCTGTGGCCCATCCACCCACTTTCTCCAGTACGCGCCAGCAATCGACCCTGCATCTCTCCCGAGGCAACAGCAGCGTGAGTGTGGGCAGCTCTGCCCTGTGACAGGGGAAAGGGAGGGGGTCACCAGTCCCCAGGGCTCTTGGGGGTGTCTGTAGCCCTAGCACAAGGCGTGACTGTGGCACAAGGACACGGCACTGTAAGACACAGCACCATGGGGATCTGCCACTCCTTGGGTTCACTGAGGCAGGGTTGTGTGCCTACCTGTTTCACATTCCCAGTGCAAGACACAGGTAGCTGTCTTGCCCCCACCCCAGCATCAGGCACAGGTGGCGGCATGGGCGCATGTGGCCAGTGTGAACTCCTGCCAATGCATTGGTTACCGGGCCACAGGATGCAGGATGGGGCCAGGTGTGTGTGTGTGGCTGCTCTGGCCCCACTCTGTCATCCCTGGTGCCTCTGTGCCCTATTCCAGGCCTGGCCCACTGCCTGCTATGCATTGCTGGGGGGTTGTGCTGAAAGGGACTTGGCGTCCTGGCTGTGCTTGGGCAGGGGCCAAATTGGCCTAGATCCTGGCAGGGATGTGGGGGAAGGCTCTTGATCTCCTGCACAAGCTCTTCTCTACATTTAGTCTCTTAATTCCATGGAAATCCCTGTACTGCTAATGGTGTGCACTGGGCTTGCCAGCACCTTGCTGGGTAACAGCCCTGGGCAGCCCCTGCCTGCTGGACGACCCTGCCACCTCCTACCAGGGAGTAGGGAGGATTTGGAGATATTAGGACAGCCAGATTGGAAGGAAGAAAAGGACTCCTGGGCCCTCCTGGGGCATAGGGTGCTGCAGATTGTCATGCTCTCCTGCCTGCCTTGGGCGCTGCAGATGCTTGTGGCATTCCACCAGCTGAGAGCACTTAGGCTCCATATGGCATATCCTCTCCAGGGTCCTCACTGCCTGTAGCACTGGGCAAGTGTCAGGGTGATGACAGCCTGGATCCTGAGATGAGGTGGGGGAGTGCCCAAGCTGGCAGGGGCTCAGGTGCATGGTAATGTCCTTGCAGATGGAGCCAGAGGTGGTGGAGCAGCACCAGACACCAAGGCAGGAACCAGAGCTGCCCAACGGCATGGAGAAAGTGCAAGTGAGGGAGGTGGAGAGAAGGAGCAAGCTGAATGTTGAGGAGCTGAGCAAGATTGAGGACGAGGATGTTCTGGACAAGATGGTACCTCTTCCTCTGGTTTGGGCTCCTGCAAGAAGGTAAAGGGGCCTCAAGCTGATGGCAGAAGACTAACAATGACTTCCCCCTCCTGCAGCTGGATCGGACAACAGACTTTGAGGAGCGACGGCTGATCCGAAATGCCATGCGGGAGCTGCGCCAGCGTAAGCGAGGTACTCAGGGATGGTGACCCCCACTGGGGTCAGAGTGGTGGTGATGGCAATATGGGGTGCTAAAGTGAGGCTGTCCAGCCGTGGGGAAGCAGTAGGGGTGTGTGCTGGGTCCTCTATTGCCCCCTTGGCTTTGCAAGGCCAAGGACATCATCCTTCCCACAAACCAGTTGTAGGCCAGCAGCAGCTGCAGGACCCCTGGCGTGTCAGGAACCATGCCCACCATCCCACCTCCCTGCTGATGCCATCTCCTACTTGTGTTTGCAGACCAGCGGGAGAAGGAGCGAGACCAGCGGCTGCAGGAGGCTAGAAGCCAATCTGTGGCAGGAAGGCCTGGTCATGCCACAGAGACCACCACCGTGCAGAGCACTCAGTCAGCTGATGGCTCAGCACGCAGCACCGTCACCAAGACTGAGCGTCTCGTCCAGTCTAGTATGGTCTGGGCCCAGGGGGTGTGCCAGCCCTTTGGGGGCCTAGTAGAATCCTTCCCAGTGCTCCGCCGCCACAGCTCCTTTGCTATTCACTGCCTGTCCTGAGTCTGGCTTAGACTGTGCTGCGAGCAGGACAGCGTTTCAGAGCTGAGTCTCTGTCTTGCCCAGATTCTGCCTGGGGATAATTAAGGGTTCTGCTCTGGTGACTTCCTCTGAACCCCCAACCCTGGCAGGATGGCAGGGCCTCATCTGCACCTTTGGCCTGTCTTGTCTCCTACACCCCTGTTCTCTCAGTCCCTGGGTGGCTCAAGCTGAGTGGCTGCAGGGGCTGAGGGATGCTCCAGCTCCCTGCTGCTTTGCACTTGCCTCTCTGTTCTCTACCTGGGGGGCACATGCCTTCTGTCCTCCCTCTGCCTGCTATGCCTGTGGCTCTACCACTTGGGACTTCTCCCTGTTGCACTGCATGAGGGAGTCCTCCTCCTCCTCTTTCATCTGTCTTTCCCTCTGGACTTTGTGCCTCTCCACACCATTCACTTGCCCCTCTCCCCTTGCTTGCACCTCCCCAATATCACTGAATGGCCTTGGCATGGGGTGCCTGGAGCCCTTGGCAGGTGTTTGTGTGCTGCTCCTCCCAGCCCAGCAGTTCCCGTTGCTTTGTCCCTGCAGGTGATGGCACTAAGACCTCCCGTACTACAACTATGGAGTCAAGTTATGTGAAGAGATCAGACAGTAAGAGATTTTCCTGCCGTCTCCACAGCATCCTCAGAGTGTAACCCTGGGGCATTGCTGCTGCTGAGTTGTCACTGCCTTGGTGCAGGCAGAGTCCTGCCTGCCTGGCACAGCTTCCCTTGGCTCCTGCCCAGGGACTCTCTCCTTCCTCTTTCTCTGCAGATGGCAACAGCACTTTTCTTCAAACCAAATCATCCTACAGCTCCTCATCCCGAAAGACAGGCAGGTGAGCAGGTGTGCCTGTGGGGGCAGCCTCACACGGTCCCTTGTCACTCATCTGCTTGCACAAAACTTCTGCCCAGCTTGCAGTGTCCCCACTCAAATGTCACCCCAAAACCTCCTGGTCCTTGAGGTACATTCACTGTGTTCAGAGGTTCTCATGGTCATTACATGAGCATGGAGATAGGTCTGTCAGCTGAGGACCTTAAGCCCCCAGCTCCTTGTCCCAGGGACATGGAGGTCTCCAGAGTTCCAGGGCTGGCCATGGGCTGAGACCACTGCTTGCCCTCCCCTGGGCTGCCCACAGCCCCTTTAGCATTGCCTGTCTCTCTCCCAGCATTTTTGACCGTGAGGATGAGAGTGCTTCTCGGCAGAGCAGCCTGGCCGCACTGGAGCGGCGTCAGGCAGAGAAGAAGAAGGAACTGATGAAGTCTCAGAGCCTGCCTAAGACATCGACTGCACAGGCACGCAAGGCCATGATGGAGAAGCTGCAGAAGGAGGGAGGGAGGTGAGGCTGGGCCTGGGGCAAGCTGGCCAGGGCAGTGACTGCTGCACAAGTAACAATACCCTGCAGCTATAGATAACACCCCATGTCTCCTGCCACAGTTCAAACCCTGCAGCATCACAGACCACTGTGCAGCGCTCCTCCAGCTTTGGTGTCCCTAATGCCAACAGTATCAAGCAGATGTTGCTGGACTGGTGCAGAGCCAAGACGCGGGGCTATGAGGTGGGTGCAACCTCCTCTTCCTGCCTCAAAGCCAGTAACCCTGTCCCTTGGTAACTCTGTTGCCCTCTCAGCATGTGGACATCCAGAACTTCTCATCCAGCTGGAGTGATGGCATGGCCTTCTGTGCCTTGGTTCACAATTTCTTCCCGGATGCATTTGACTACAGTAAGCTGACGCCCCAGAACCGCCGCCAAAACTTTGAGGTGGCCTTCTCTTCTGCTGAGTACGTACCTCTCTTGCCATTATATGGACTTGGGATGGCTTGGAGCAGCTTGGGGGGGCTCTCCTGCTCGCTGCTGGGGTGAGGGGGGAAACGTGGAGGTGATGGTGCTGGAGATGGTAGGTGTCACTCCCCCCACACAATGCAACAAGGTTAGGTGCTGTGGGGGTAAGCAGCAGTTCTGTGGGCAATCACAAGAAGTCAGTGCAGCCCAGTCTGGCATGACAAGGGTGGGTATGGAGGTCTGGGTTCCTGGGTGTGGAGCAGAGCATTGAACAGCAGAACAGCCCCATGAGCCTACCTGGCTTGAGGCAGTACATTCTATCCTGGGCTACCAGGTGTGGAACTGCAGCTTGTGGGGCTAGCAGTGTTTGCCTATGCCAGGGGCCTCCTTTCACAGTTGTAGGGGCTCAAACACCACTGCGGCTTCTCCAGTCTCTCCCCTTCCCCTTTTGCTTCTGGTTTTCCTGGGTGCTGAGAGATGGGAGTGCGCCCAGCTGGAGGGCTGGCACCCAGCTCCTCTCTCCTTCCTTCTGTCTCTCTCCCACCCACAAACTCCTCTCCTTCAGCACCCTGCCAGGGGGCAGGGCTGGGGGTGGGGATCCCATCCTGCTGATGTCCAAGGTGGTGGGGTGAGATGGACCAAGCCCCCAGGTTGCTGTGGTGCTGTTTGGTGGAGCGAGAAGGGGGCTGCGGGCCTGGCTCTTGGCGCTCCTCTTAATGGATTTTTTGCCTTAATTGGGAAACTGGTGCGCGGACTTGAGAGAGCCATCGATCTCTCCGGCCTGGAAGCCAGGTGGCCTCTCATCTTTCCTCCTCCTCCAGCTCTTGTGAGCGTCCTCTCCCGAGCTTCCTGCACCAGGGCTGTACTGCGCGGTTCCAAGTGGAGCTGGGCAGGAGGGCTGGGCTTGCCCCTCCATCCTCCCAGCGGGTCTATATAAGAGCTATATAGAGCGCTGCTCCACTCTGGAACCCGCTCCCCAAGCACCTGGCGTGCCAGAACACCTCACTCATCCTCCTCCTCTTCCATCTGTCTTTCCCTCTGGACTTCACGCCTCTCCACGCCACTCACTTGCCCCTCTCCCCTTGCTTGTGCCCCCCCAATATCACTGAATGGCCTTGGCATGGGGTACCTGGAGCCCTCCTGCCCCTGCATTGTGCATCCCCAGAGCATGCCAGAGCGGAGCAGCTGCCAGTGGGATGAGAACTGCACTGATCTGTTTCTCTTGTTTTCTCTTCCTCCCTTCCCTGACTGGGCTGCGGTCACTGGCTTGCCCCTCTCTCCCTGCACCCAGGAAGCACGCGGACTGTCCACAGTTGCTGGACGTGGAGGACATGGTCCGGATGCGCGAGCCAGATTGGAAGTGTGTGTACACATACATTCAGGAATTCTATCGCTGCCTGGTCCAGAAGGGGCTGGTAAAAACCAAAAAGTCGTAGCCCATTGTCAGCCCCCCCAGGCCTGATGGTGAGAACCTTCCCCTCCAAGTACCTGCCCATGCTCCCACCACCACCAGGGCTTGGCAGGGAACCGACTGCCTCGGCTACGGACGAGGCTGGGGGATGCTGGTGGGTGAGGGGTGAGGCCTGGCGGTGCCAGACAGGGCCCAGCAGGACATGGGGAGAGACAGCTGGCTGGGCTCGGGCCTTCTGGTATAGCGCCTATGAGGGTTTGGGCAGGGGAGACTGTCACCTTGGAGTGCTGTTTGCTCTCCAGCTCTGGGGAGGGCAGTAGTTAAAACAGCTCTACCCCTATGGCTGAGCCTGATCCAGGGATCAGTTGCTGGGGATGCCTCTCCAGGTACAGCATCACTGCTTCCAATTGCTGCCCTGTTCCCCTGCCCCAGGACGCATGCCCTGCTCCAAGATGCTGCCTGCTCATATATGGGCAGAAGCAGGAGCCTGGAAAGTATGACTCAAGGCTCAGGTCCTGCCTCGTCCTGTAGTGTTTGTGTCTGTCTCAGGGCATCCTAGCTGGCGCTAGAGCTGGGGCTCCCCTGACTCTGCACAGTGCTGGCACACCAGGGCCCAAACAATGGCTTTATAAGGGCAGAGCCACTCTGTGTGCTGCCATTGCTCTGCTATCACTCCCGCCCCAAGCCAGGCTAGCAGTGGCAAGGCCTTTCTCAAGGCCCCAAGCATCACCCGACTCACCCCCACAGTGTCCAAATCATAAGGGGAGGTTGGTGCCAGCCAGGCTGTGGGCTTGGAGCCCACTGAGCAGGCAGCAGAGACTTAATGGGATGGCTGGGGCCATGAGAGCCAGGGTGGGGGGCTCTCCTGGGCCCTGGTGCTCCCCAGGGGCAGGCACTGGCTGGGGTCGCTCCTTGGGGTGCGGCTATTCTAGAGGGCCAACATCTGCAGTGGGACTACTGCAAGGAGGGGACAGGGGAGGTACAGGGCTTGGGGGTTGAAGGTGGTGTCATGGTGGGTGGCAAGCATAGGGTTCAGACCCTCTTTGTGTGCCCTGTCTTTGGGGGCAGAGTCCCGCCTTGATAGATCCTTGAGCACCCAGAGCCTTAGAGCAGAACCTTGAGTGGCCCAGGCCAAAGCAGCTGAGCTGGCCACGGCAGCAGCAGGTGCTTCCAGTTTATCAACACTGCCCCCAGTGCCAATGCAGCCCTTGTTCCAGCAGCAGCCTGCAGAGGGCCAGTGCCTGGTAGGGGTGCAGTGCCTGGGCAGGGCCAGGAGGGTTGGAAGCAGCGGCAGGGTTGCTTCTGTGCCCCCCACCCCTTGTCTCCCAGTAGAGGACAAGAGGTGGCCAAATCCCTTTTATGCCCTTCCTGGTTGTCATCGTGATTCCTAATCATGTTGTCAGTCCCTTCAAGTGCCCAGGGAGCCCTGACTTGGAGAGACATATGGCTTAGGGGACTGTATGGGTGGCAAGGCAGAGTGGGCCACCTCACCAAAAGGGCAGTGGCAGAGCCCCAAGGCTACTATGGGGATGGGGACACAACTGCAGCTGATCTGCCAGGGTGCCACAAGACTGGTGGCTGCTGGAGTCGGGTCCTGCATGAACCCCAACACTGTGGTGGGACAGGGAGAGGACAAGATAGGCCAGGCTGAGTGAGCTGAGGCAGCAGGGCAATGCCCACTCCAGCAGCAGGGTGTGCTGGGCCTGGGCAGGCAGCCCCCAAGCTCCAGTCTGGGGTGAGGGAGGGAGCTGGGCTGGCAGGGCTTAGGGGAAGAAAACGGCCAGAGCTTAAGGCAGGAGTAAGGGGCACCATAATACCTGCTTTCCTTGAACCACTTGGTAGGGTTTGAGGCAGGAGCACAACAGATACCTGCAGCCAGGCTGGACTCTCCCTAGAGGCCATCAGTATCAGCTAGAGGAGCAAGAGGAGGAGGGTGGGCATGGCTTTAGCAAGGGACAACTGCCAGCACCAAGAAATGGGATGGAGACCACCAGGGGAGCAAAGGGTACCGACAAGTTTGGCAACCCCTGCCCTGGGGCAGGCACCTCCCACGGCAGACAGCACATTCTCTTCCCAGTGTCAGGAGCAGAAGGGTCGGGTGGGGGGTGTGTGAAAGGAGCTGAGCAGCTCTGAGGGCAGCAGTGCCCACACCAGCAGGCCCTGGGCAGTGTCCATCCCAGCCCCCACATGGGGCAGCCTGCTTGAGGCCACGCTGAAGGCTTCATCTCTGCAGGACGCTGGTGGACTGCGTGCCGCTGGTGGAGGTGGAAGACATGATGATTATGGGGAAGAAGCCTGATGCCAAGTGCGTCTTCACCTACGTGCAGTCCCTCTATAACCACCTGCGTCGCCACGAGTTGCGCATGCGGCAGAAAGAGTGCTAGAGCCTGCCCTGCCCACAGCCACTGCTGCCCTCACCCCAGAGCTACCTGCGGGCAGGGGAGCTGCTTGCGTGGGAGGGTCGGGGAGGACATGGGTCCTGCACTGGGAAAAAAAGAACTCTTCCACCAGGGCACCCCCACACCTCTGCCTTGGCAGAGTTGCTTCTACCTTGGCCAGCTGTGGGCTAACCCTGTGAGAAGAACCAGGCGGGTGCTGCTCCCATCTTGGCTTGCTCCCCATGCTCCAGCCTTTTAAGTTATTTGTTCTCCAGGAATTATTTGCCCTGCAGGCACCATCCCTGTGTCAGCCCAGAAGAGCTGTGCCATCAGACTCAGGCTGCCTCATGGGTCTGTGGCTGAGCAGGGCTGTGCAGTTCAGCGAGGGTCATGGTACATCCTGCAGGCAGCTCCTGCCAGTGGTTCCCTTGGCCCCCTGCAAGGAAGCCTCTCTGCTCACTGCAGGCCCTGCTCGGTGTCACCTCCCTGGGGACAGCTCCACAACCATGCCAATACCCTGCTTCCCACCTCCACATGCGCCAGGGGCACTTCCACATTGGGGGCACCTGTGGGATGGGGAGGGGGTGGTGGCAAGGGGTCCCAGGGGAGTGAAAGACGAATGGAACAAGCCGGGACAACCGTCATCACTCCTCTCCAGCTCAGGGCACCCGCGTTCTCAGTGCCGCTCACCCCTCTGTCACATCTCTATACCCACGCTGACATGTGTACCAACACCAGCCAGATAATAAAGGTTTATCTAGGGCAGTGCCTCTGGCTCAGGTCCTTCTGCCAGTGGCACATTGCACACCACGGTGCTTGACAAATGCTGGCAGTCCAGCTGCTGCTAGCCCCTCTACCTGCAACTCAACTGCTTACCTAGCCTGGAGTGACACTGGAGCATGTACTGCTCCTTGCCTCATTAACAAAGTCCATAGCTGAGCCACCCTGACCCTGCCCCTCATCACCCTAGGCCTGGCACAGGGAAAAGATCCCAAATGGCCAGCAAGGCTGTGGTCAAGTGCAGCTGTGCCCCATTTCCTTCCCTAGCTGAGGGCCAGATGTCCCTACTAGGCCAGTGCAACCATGGGGCTTCAGTTCAACAGTGCAGGACTTGCTCATAAGCTCATGCCTATCTCTCTACACCGTGTGAGAGCAGCTCATCCCACACCATGCTGCCCATCACCATCACCCCTCTATGATGCAGGGGAGAGAGTGGCACAGGAACTGCACAGTTGGTCTATAGGATGGTTTGTGGCTCACCAGCACCAACTATGACTGTGCCATCATCTCCTGCCTCTGTGAGAACCTGTGGGGCACCCAGCTGTCCTTGGAACAGAGCAGTGTGGGATGCACACCACCTAGCTCCCTCTGAAAAGATGACACTGCAGATGACTGCAAATAAATGCTTTACTAGGAGCTGGATATGACATAACCCTGCTGGGGGGTAAAGCCCCCCTTCTTGGGGCAGCTCTCACCATTGGGACTCAGCACATCGACCCTTAGCACCTGGCACTTTCTGCTGAGGGTTTCATCCTGTCCCATGCAAGCAGGATACTGCGGCCCAGCGCGGAGCAGCTAAACCTCTGGGCACAGCAAGGAACTGCAAGGAATGCTGTTCCTTCCAACTGGCCAGGGATAATGTGCTCCAAGGATGGGAGGATATCAACCAGCCCACAGGACCCTTGGAATGCCCATAAGTGCCCAGGAAGCCCCTTCTTGAGGCTGGATTTGGGTAGGGCATCCTCAGGCAGAGGCTACACAGCACCAAGCAAGACTGGGGGGAAAAAGTCTTGGCCACCCTCTGACACCATCCCCATAACACCCTCACTCCCTACACAGGGGACTGACTGCAGGACCCTGTCCCAAGTGTGTCACTCCTTGCTAGAGGTCTGGATGTTCCTCCTTGTCAAATTTAGGTGGGGTCTCGCCATCAGCGGTGGCTGCTTGGGGGGGCAGCAGTATTGGCAGATGCTTGGCAGGAGCAAACCGGAATTCCTCTGGTACAACAGCATCCGGTGTCTCCTTGCGGTAGAAGCCCAGCTCCTGCACCAGCTGGTTGATCTCTTCCCGGGTCATGTCGCTCAGGGGAATTCTCTGCACCCAGACAGGGGCTGGAGCCTGGCACCTGTGGTGCACTGCCCACTCCAGGCCCTGTGGCAGCAGGTGCCACACTGCCCACTCACCTCTAGCTCCTCGTACCGGAGGCTGAGGAGCACAAGCTCAGGGTCGGCACCAGGCAGGTGTTTCATCTCCAGGTTATGGCTGAGCAATGTGTCAAGGAGTGGGCAGCACTGGTAAGGCCCATGCAACTCCTATCCTATTCCATCCTTCATCACAATCCCTTCCATCCTCCGTCATATCCCAATCCTGCCTATCCTCTACCAGCCCATCTTCTCTCATATCCTATTCCCTTCCATCTCATCTGTTCTGTCCCCTATCCCATCCTTCACTGCATACCACCCCATCCTGTTTCCCATGCAATACCATCTGATGCTCCATCACATCCCCCAACCACCCATCCTCCACACCTCACCAAACCCTGGCTTTTGTTCCTCACAAAACCCCATCCTCCCTCAGCCTGTTCCCTCCCATATGTCATTCCCTCGCATCCTGTCCCACTCCCATCCCATCCCACGTCACCCCATCCCACATCACCCCATCCCACC
>VZTB01001936.1:110814-128911 GCA_013397245.1 Thryothorus ludovicianus
TGGGTGACGAACGCCTTCACCTGCAGAGAGTGGCCAGCCGGGCCCGGCTCAGCGTTGGGAAGCCCCGACTCCCCGGCCCGGCCCGGCCCCGGTACGTACCTCCCTGAGGCGGTTCAGCCGTCACCCGCCGCAGGTCTGCAGGAGAGGAAAGCCCGTAAGGCACCCGCCAGGCACCGGCTGAAAGCCCCACGGTCCCCGCCCGCGCTCACCTCTACCTTGCCGCGGGCCAGGTCCCGCAGCACAGCCTCGCGAAGACGGGGATGCTCCGAGCCGCCTCCTGCCGCCAGCGCCGCCGTCAGCAGCAGCCACAGCCTCGGCCACGGCCCCGACAGCAAGGCCCGCATCGCTCCCGCCGCTGCCACGTCCGGCGCAGCTCGGGCACGCGCACGGAACTGCGCATGCGCGGCGACTGGCGCGCACAAACGCGCGGACACAAACGCAAAGGCACGCGTGCGCGCACACGCGGACACGCGCGCCCTCAAACGCAGACAAGAGCACGCGCGTGCGCACTGTGTCAGTGGCGCATAAACCCCGCGAGCGCGCAACGTGCGCGCACCGGAGCTGCGCTGACAAAGAGCCGCAGTGACACCAACACACACAGAGCAACTCACCAACCCCGACAGACCAACAGTGCCACCAGCACCAGCACACACACAGCACACACACACCCCGTGCACAAACCGGCACCACAAAGTGCAACAGAACCACACACGTGGCAACACACAGAGCAACACGCACCAATCGTGCACAGACCAGAACCGCACAGACCAAAAGCACCACCAACAGCATTAATATACACACAGCTATACACGCCAACCGTGCATAGGCTGGCACCGCACACACCAAATGCAACTCACACACAGAGCAACACACACCAACAGCACCACCAAGTGCAGCACATACACAGCAGCACACGTGAACCGTGGCCGGACCAGCATCACACACATGAACAGCACCACCAACAGCAATACACCCATAACAACACAGATCAACCGTGCACAGACCTGCACCACCAAAAGCAGCATAAATACACAATAACACTCACCGACCGTGCAGAGACTGGCATCCCACAGACCAACTGAACAACCAACACCAGCACACACACATCAACACACACCAACCATGCCCCAACTGGCACCAGTCAGACTACAGCAGTACATACACAAAGCAACACGCCCCAACTGTACACAGACCGGCACCACACGGACCAACCACACTACTGACATTAATATACATACAGCAGCACACATTAACCGAGCATAAACTGGCAACACAAAGATCTACAGCACCACCAGCAGCAGCACACACACAGCAATACACCCTAAATGTGCACAGACTGGCACCAAACAGACCAGCAGCACCATGAACATCAACACAAACACAGCAACACACAAACACAGCAAGACACCAACTGCACACAGACTGGCATCACACACACCAACACAAGACCACACAGAGAAACACACACACACAGCAGCACATATTAACCAAGTCCAGACTGGCACAGACCAACAGCACCGCCAAGAGCAGCACACACACACAGAGCTACACATACATGTGGCACCCCACTGACCAAAAGCACCACCCACAGGAGCAAACACACAGAAAGAGACACAAACCAATCCTTAACTGTCACCACACAGACAAACCACACCACCAACACCATTAATACACAAACAGTAACACACACACACACCAACAGCACCAAACACATTGCAACACACACACACATCAACACACATACCATGCACAGAGCCACAGCATAACCACATGTCCTGGTTTAGAGCAAATTTGGGAGAGACTCTCCAAAGGGGGCCCCTCCAGAAAACAAACCCACACGGCTCCTCCCCCCCACCGGTCCGGGAAGAATTCCTCGGAGAGAAGTGGAAAGAACCTGTTTATTTAACAGACACAGCACACCCCAATACACAAAATGAACAACACTAGGTGGTACCAGTCTTTCAGTGCTCTGAAAAAGATGACAAATTCAGAACCAAAATCTCTCGGGGGTGGTCACTCGGTTGTCAATCCTTCCAGCGCTGGGGCGGCTGCTGTAGACCTCCGATGTTCCCAGGTCCCAGTCCGGAGCAGGTTCGAGTAGGTCCAAAGAAGAAAGGAGAAACAGTCCAGAAAGAAATTTGGACTGTTAGGTAAACTAGCTAATGAGCAAGCAGAAGCAAAGCAGAAGCAAGAGCAAGAGCCAGAGCGAAATGTAAAAGCAAGAAAGCAAAAACAGCACCAGGTATTGCCCGTCTCTGTGTCCCTCCGGCCTTGGGGGAGAGGCTGATAACAAAACCAAAACAAAACATTCACTCTTCAGACACAGTCTTAAAGGCACAGAGCATGATATCCAGCAAAAATAGCACACACGAATGGGGATACAAACATCATAACGTCACCCTAGGACACCACACCACAGCATAACCAAAAGCAATGCACAAACATAGCATCACAAACCAACTGTGCACAGACTGGCACCACAAAGACCAACAGCACCACCAACAGCAGGGAACACACAGCAACACACACCAACTGTATACAGACCAGCACCACACAAACTAACAGCATCACCAACACCATTAATACACACACACAGCAACAGACAGACATTAACCATGCACAAATGGGCACTACACACACCAAAGGCACCAAACACACAACAATACACGCACATCAACACATATACCATGAACAGACCGGCACCTCAAACACCATGGCACCACCAACAGTAACACACAAACACATGAACACACACCAGTTGTGCACAGACCAGCAGCACCACCAGAAGCAGCACACACATGGCAACACACACCAACCTTGCACAAACCAGAACCACACATGCCAAAAGCACCACCAACAGCAGCACAAACACAGCAGCACAGACACCCCATGCACAAACTGGCACCACAAAGACCAACAGCACCACCAACAGCAACAAACACACAGCAACACACTCCAAACACACAGACCGGCACTACACAGACCAACCGCACCACCAACACCATTAATACACACAGAACAACACACATTAACATTGCACAAACCAACAGCACCAAACACACACACACATGAACACACATACGATGCACAGACCTGCATCACACAGATAAACAGCACCACGAGGAGCAACTAACACATCATCTGCGCACAGACTACCACCACACAGACCAGCAGCACCACCAGCAGAGACTCACACATGCAGCAACACACACCAACAATGCACAGACCAGCATCACACACACCACAGCATGACCAGCAGCAACTAACACACACAGCCACTCAGCAACAGTGTACAGACCAGTGTCATACAGACCAATAACACCACCAGCAGCAGCACACACGCAGCAACACACACCAACTGTGCACAAACCAGAACCACACACACCAACAGCACCAAGCACATGGCAACACACACGCATCAACACATTACCATGCACAGACTGCCACCACACAGACCAGCACCACCACCAACCACTCACACACGCAGAAACACACAGCAACCGTTCATAAACCGGCACCACACAGAACAACAGCACCACCTGCAGCAGCACACACACACACACACACACACACACACACACACACACACACACACAGAACATCATGCACCAGCTGTGCACAGACCAGCATCACACACCCCACAGCATTACCAGCAGCAACACACAGCAATCGTGTACAGACCGGCACCACACAAACCAACAGCACCACCAACAGTAGCACATACAAGCACTGCATAAACCGGCACCACACAGACCAACAGCACAGACAACAGCAGCACACACAGAGCAAGACACCACACAGACCAACACCACACAGACCAACAGCAGCACACATAAAGCCACACAAACCAACCTTGCACAAACCCGGCACCACACAGATGAAAAGCACCACCCATAGCAGCACACACACAGAAACACACACACCCCATGCACAAACCGGCACCACAAAGTACAACAGAACCACCAACAGCAGCGAAAAGAGCAGCACACACTAACCGTGCACAGACTAGCAACACACAGACCAACAGCGCCACCAACATCAGTACAAACACATCAACACACACCAACCATGCACAGACCTTCACCATAAAGATCAGCAGCACTGCAAACAGCAGCACATACAGAGCAACAGACACCAACCATGCACAAACCAGCACCACACAGACTAAGAGCAGCACCAACAGCAGGACACACACACATCAACACACAGCAACCATACATAGACCAGCACCACACAGACCAGCCGCACTACCACACAGCAACACACCAATCATGCATAAATTGGCATCACACACACCAACAGCAGCACAGCACACCAAAACACACATTAACCTAGAATAGACCAGCAACACAATGACCTGCAGCACCACGAAATGCAGCACACACACAGCAGTACACACCAACCATGCACAAACAGGCACCACAGAGATCAAAAGCACAAATAAGAGCTACTCAAACATCAACACACACCAACTGCGCACAGACTGCCACCACACAGACCAACAGCACCACCAGCAGCAACTCACACACACAGCAACACACCCTAACCATGCACAGACAGGCACCAAATAGACCAGCAGCACCATGAACAGCAGCACAAACACAGCAAGACACCATCTGCACACATTCTGGCACCACACACCAACACCAGAACACACAGAAACATACATACAGCAGCACATATTAACTGAGTCTAGACCAGCACCACACGGACCAACAGCACCACCAACTGCAGCACACACGCAGCAACACACACCAGCCTTGCACAAACCAGCACTGCACTCACCAACAGCACCACCACCAGCAGCACACACAGCAAAACACAGCCGTCTGCAGAGCAGCACCACACAAATCAACTGCAGCACACACACGGCAACACACACACCAGCTGTGGACAAACCAGCACCACACGCCCCAACAGCATCACCAAGAGCAGCACACGCACAGCAGCACACACATACACCATGCACTGACTGGCACACGGAGACCAACAACACCAACACACAGAGCAACACACACAAACAACTACACATACACACAGAACACACACACACACCCCACCCGTGCACAGACCGACACAAACAACACATACCCCAACACCACATGCCAACACATACATACCAACAGCACACAGCAACACACATACACATCCCACACAACTCTGCATACACCAACACACACACACCCCATCACCACATACCACACGCACAGACCAACATACACTAACACCGCACACCTCAACATCACACACACTATCACCACACACATACCTGCACCACACACACCCCCATGACACCTGCACTGCACACATCCACAATATGCACACTGACACCACATGGTACAAAGACAGGCAGAGACACCCAGGTCAGAGTGTGTGCATTCACACACAGCTGTGCACACGAACCCTCCTGCACACACTGCTGTACGCACACACATGCACAGGTGTGTGCACACAGCTCAGCATACTTTTAAATGCAGTCTGCACAACACACACACTGCTACCCGCCTTCCAGTTGCTCCCAGACATGCCTCGAGCCATACGTATCAGCCTACACAGCAGTGCACAGGGACACAGCCAGCACCTCAGTCATGCATACAATAGTGTGTACAACCCAGCTGTATGCACACACTGCACACACACTCAACACTGCACACACACTCATCTGAGGCACATGCATGTGCAAACTGTCATTTACACCTGCACACAACTACCTCAAATCCCTCCCCTCCCCCGCCCCCACTGCAGTTGCACATAAACACTCCTGCACACACACATCTTGGACATAGGTCATGGGGTTTTGGATTGACAGAGGATGAAGGCAGCTCTGGGGTCTCTCTGGTCTCACCTCTTTAGGCAAGGTCACCCAGAGCCAGGGCCCCAGGACAGTGTCCATTTTGTGAATATCCAAAGATGGAAACTACACACCTTCCTGGGCAACTTAGGCCAGGGAAAAGTGTTTCTTTACATGCAGAGGGACTCTCCTGCATTCTAGTTTGTGCCCATGGCCTCTGGTCCTGCCCCTGGGCACCGCTGGGAAGAGCCATTCTCTGTCCTCTGTACTTCTCAGATATTTATATACATTGATGAGATTCCCCTGAGGTTCCTCTGCTCTAGGAGACACAGTCCCAGGTCTCACATCTTATCCTTATATGAAAGATGCTCCAGCCGCTCCTCATTGTGGCCCTTCAAAACCTACCAGCACTTACTGCTCTGACATCTTCTCAGCATGAAAGTGAGGCAAACTGGCCTCGAGTCCACCTTCACACCCTTTCAGAAACCAGCCATGACATGGACTCTCCTCAGTCCTTTCCCAGTTGCCACCGTTGATCATAAATTATTGCAAGTGCCCCCCATGATGGCAGGAGCCACTTCTCACAGTTCCCTTGGCTCCTGACTCAGTTCCACGGGGACCCAGGGATCTTGTACTCTCTGACCACTATCCTCCTCTGCCTCGCTCTTTAATTCACCAGGGTCCTCCTCCTCCTCCTCAAGCTCCAGCCTTCCTCAGACACTCAGCAGGTACAGGGTGGTGGCAGACCTGTCACCTGGATTTCTATGTGTGTGCGCACCGCAAGTGCAGGTGTTCACACCTGCCTGTACAAGGCACCACTGGAGCACACGGGCACTGCCACACACAGGTGCAGCAGCACCTACGCACAAAGTCACATACACACAGCTACACACACACACAGCTGCATACACACATCTGCACACACACACACAGCTGCATACACACATCTGCACACACAGAACAGAACACATACAGAGGTGCACCTGCAGCACACACAGCCCACATGTAAATACACACACAGACACACACACAGCTTTCACGAGGGTGTGTGTGCTCACCAACAATGCAAATGCTCTGCAGCAGACCACAGGCATATCTGGCACAAGCTGACACAACTGCAGTGGTGAATAGTCGTATACACAGTAGTGCACCAGTGCGCAGGCATTCATTTGCAGGGGCAGTTGTGCACATGCAAGGGCAGCTGTGCATGTGCACCCACAGATGTGCACTTGCAAGGGCAGGTGTGCAAGGACAGGTGTTCATGCACAAGAACAGTCCTGTACACGCAAAGATAGGTGTTCAAGGACAGGTGCGCGAGGACAAGTGTGAAGGGGCAGGTGCGCACACGCAAGGAAAGGCTTTGGGATGGCAGAGGTAGGGGACGAGGCCCGGGCCGTCACGGGAGCCGGACGGGGCTGCAGGTGAGCAGATGCTGCCCAAGCTGCTGCGCCTTTAAGGCGCCGCGCAGGTGGCGGGCCTTGACGTCACTGTACGGACACGTCACGGGGCGGGGCCGCAAGGTGCGNAGGCGGCCGTAGGAGCTCCCGACAGGACGGGCACGCCTTCGGGCACGGCTGCCCGCGGCGCGCAGGAACCGAGGAGCGGCCCCCGGCCCGGACCCCGCCCGAGGGTCTCCCGCTGCCGGCTCTGCTGCCCACTGTCCCGGGTGGCCCCCCGTCCCCGGCAGCGCCCGGCCGGGCCGCCTTCCCCGCACCAGTCCCGCCAGAGCGGCGGGAGATGCTGCCCAAAGCGGAGTCCAGCGACCACATCGCGGCCTGGGCGGGCCCCGCCGTGCCCCGCGCCCCTACGCTGCCCAAGGCCGTGTCCAGCGAGTTCCTCGCCGGCGGGTGGGCGGGCCTGCCCCCCCGAGCGGAGCCGGGCGAGCTGCCCGTCCTCTCCCGGCCCCTCGGCCATCTCGGTCCCGGCGACGTCTGCGATCCGCTGCCAGAGTGCCCGGGACGGGCCCCGGAGGACGACGCGTTCCGGTGAGTGGGGCCGCGAGGCGCTCGTGAGGACGGGGCTCGCAGTGCCGTGGGAGCAGCGCCCGCTGTGCTCCTTCTTCCCGCCGTGGCGGGTTCAGCAGGGTTGGGGTGCGGGGCTGCAGGCAAGCTCCCGGCGGAGAGGATGCCTGGTGCCCACTGTTCGTGCGGGACATCGTGATAGAGACACTGACTCTGGAGTGAGTGCCACCTGCCCCGGCTGTCCCCGAGCCCTGGGGCGAGCGTGGCGCTGTTCTCCTTCCCTATTGAAATGTGTCCCCTATGACTGAGGCTTCTGTCACTACCAAAAGAGCCTGCGGGCCCTTTGCTGGTGCCCGTTGCGCAATGGCATTAACGTGTTGTGACGGATGTGGCTTTGCATTGGTGAAGGACACCGCTGCGGGGATGCAGCACATGCGCTGCCCTGGCCGTTGTGGCTGGCTGGGTCTGGGAACTGAGATCCGGGTCCTTTTCCCCTGGAGCCTGAGCCTTCCTGGGGAAGGGAGGGGAAGCACTTTTCTAGAGACACCCTGTCTCACAGCCTGCCTGTGTCAGCTGGTGGTGGTGAAGACGAGGGCTCTTTGTGCTGGTTTCTAGAATTTCAGGTGCAGATCCTGGGCGATCTTGGAGGCAAGGACCTGTCTCCCTCATATGGGAGTTAAGGACCTGGTGTATATACCATGACAAAGCTTCAGCCTCGGCTACTTCTGTTGCCAGCAAAAAGCCTTCTTGGTGGATCTGGGGGCTGAACAGGGTTGTAAGGAACCCCTCTGAGCCTTCGTGTTAGCCTGTTCTTCCTTTGTCCTTCCAAGCATCACAGTGGTCACCTGGAATGTAGGTACAGCCATGCCCCCAAATGATGTGACGTCCCTGCTGCACCTCAACACAGGCGAGACAAACGATGTAGACATGATCGCCATTGGGTAAGAGGATGAGGTGTCCCTCTTTTCCTTCCCCTCCCCTCTGGTGAATACCCTTTTTGGGGAATCCCCAAAGCCCTGGGGGACGAGAAATGGAAGAGCTGCAGCCCCAGCCTCTCTTGGGACATGGGAAGCAGGGAGAGGTGTCCATCACAAATGACAGCATGTCAGAAAAGGTGATGGAGAACCAGCTCCTGGTGAAATGGGAGTGCTGAGAGGTTCTAAAACCCTTGAGTATGGATTAGACTTGAATACTCATCGAGCCTGAGGCTGGCTCTTGCTGTGAGCTGTGGCAGTCCTTTGGTCAGGTTTGTCAAGGCATTTGACTCAGCTGATCAAGTCCTCTGGGAACATTCTCCTCCTCTCTGCTTTTCATGTGGTATGCAGACCTCAAGGGCATAGATCTGCTGTTCTACCAAGGCTGGATTGGCTCTATGTCCCTGGTACACAGACCTGCTAGCAGGGCAGTGCCACAGCACTGTGGTGAGGGTGGCTGTCCCTTGAGGACTGTAGTGGTGTGTGAATTCCTGCTAAGGCCAGGGATGTGCTGTCTTTGCACATAGGTATGAGGTGGAAGAGCCCGGATCTGCCTCCAGGACTGTCCCGAGCTCCCAGCTGCGGGAGCATAGTGGTGTAAGGGCTGATGCTGCTGGAGCTATGATGCTGTGTTGGAGCCAGCCTCTCAGTCCCTTCAGCCTTGCAGGCCAGTGGAATGGATCTGTGTGCGTGGCAGAGGTCAACCTGAGTTGGATGGATGGGGTGAGGGATGTAGCTGATTGTAAGGGACCTGCTGGGGCCATGTTCTGGCCAGGGCAGGGTGTCCTGCTACTCCTCACTTCCTGGCATCTCTGCCTGGCTGTGTCCTTCCTCTGACCTGTATATTTGTGCTCTAAGAGCTCGATATTTTTGGGCAAGACGTTTCCTGATTGCGCTGTTCTCTGCGGACATTTTCCTCTCTCTTCGTTAATTGCCAAGCTGAGAGGAGCACTATTAGCTTTCTGGTTGCTGCTGCTCCAATATGCAGCTCGAATATGTCTGGACTGACACCTCATGCTGTTGGGATGTGACTTCTCTATAGAGACTGAAAGGCCCCCTAAGCACACCAAGATGAGCTTTAGGCTTCTGCTCAGCCCTCTGCAGCTTAGCTTCTTCTATTTTAGAAAGGGGCAAAGCCTCCTGGATTCAGGGCCACTTGTGCCTTCTGCCATCACATGGCCCAGAATCACTGGAGCAAGGACGTGGCTGGTTTGTGCTCTAAAATCAGTGTCTTCCCTTGAACTGCCCTTCCCACCCTGTCCTGCTGCCCAGCATTATGTTTTGGCACCTCTCCCGAGTTCTCACTAATTGGGACACGGATGCTTTCCTGGTGTGGCTGAAGGACCTGTACATTTCCTCTCAGGCTGCAGGAGGTAAACTCCAAGATAAACAAGCGCTTGAAGGATGCCCTCTTCACAGATCAGTGGAGCGAACTCTTCATGGATGTGCTGAGCCCCTTCCACTTCATCCTGGTAAGGAGTCCTGAAGGAGCTGGCAGCTGGTGTTCTCTCTGCCTGCCAGGCAGGTGGGACACAGGGATAGAGAGCTGGACTGCAGGATGGAGGGAGGTGTGGTGGGAGAGCTGGCTGGAGGGACAGCCTGCAGCCATCCAAGCAGCAGGGACCACTGCTGCATCTCACCTAGCTAGTTGTTTGGCTTGTGCCACCCAGCTGCCTTTCGTGTGCTTATGCTTCCCTTCTGGTGCTTTGAGGTGACTTTATGTTGCCCCCTACACTGAACCAGGGTGAGGAGGTGTCCTGGTTTAGGGCAAATTGGGGAGAGAGACTCCAAAGGGGGCCCCTCCAGAAAACAAACCCACACGGCCCCTCCACCCCCCACCGGTCCGGGAAGAATTCCTCGGAGAGAAGGGGAAAGAACCTGTTTATTTAACACAGCACCCCCCCAGCAAACAAAATGAACAACACTAGGTGGTACCAGTCTTTCACTGCTCTGAAAAAGATGACAAATTCAGAACCAAAATCTCTCGGGGGTGGTCACTCGGTTGTCAATCCTTCCGGCGCTGGGGCAGCTGCTGTAGACCTCCGATGTTCCCAGGTCCCAGTCTGGAGCAGGTTCGAGTAGGTCCAAAAAGGAAAGGAGAAACAGTCCAGAAAGAAATTTGGACTGTTTAGCTAAACTAGCTAAATAGCAGGAGCAAGAGCAAGCAGAAGCAAGAGCAAGAGCGAAAAGCAAAAGCAAGCCAAAAGCAAAACAGCACTAGGTATTGCCCGTCTCTATGTCCTGCCGGCCTTGGGGGAGAGGTTGATAGCAAAAAAAACCAAAACAAAACATTCACTCTTCTGAAACAGTCTTAAAGGCACAGAACATGATATCCAGCAAAAGTAGCACACACAAATGGGGATACAAACATCATAACGTCACCCTAGGACAGGAGGTGAATGTGGGAACTGGCCGGTGCTGCTGGCAACAGCCTGTGAGACTCAGGGCAGGCTCAGCTCCCCTGGACAGGTTCATCTCCCCAAGGCATTTGCCTCAGAGTATATGTAAGCCCAGCATCACTGAGGCTCAGGTTTGGCTGTCAGTGTTCAGGAGGATATGCACAGATCTCTGAACCAAATGTGCTCTTATTCACCTGTGGGATGGGAGGGCACACAAAGAGTGGAGGTGCTGCCCCATGGCTTGGAATGGGAGTCGTCCCCCATCCCCGGGCTCTCTACCATCCTACTCTGGTCCTTGTTCCCATTCCAGGTCAGCACAGTGCGGATGCAAGGTGTGATCCTGCTGGTGTTTGCCAAGTACTACCACCTGCCCTTCCTGCAGGACATCCAGACAGACTGCACCAGGACAGGGCTAGGGGGATACTGGGTGAGTGTGGCCCTGGGGGGAGATTGCAAGGGGCTGGCTTCCCAAGGAGTCATGAGATCCTCTTGGTGCAGGGCAACAAGGGTGGGGTGAGCGTTCGTCTCTCCATCTTCGGCCACATGGTCTGCTTCCTGAACTGCCACCTGCCAGCACACCTGGAGAAGGCAGAGCAGCGCAAGGAGGACTTTGCCACCATACTGCACATGCAGCAGTTTGAGGGGCCCGTGGCCAACGGCATCCTGGACCATGAGTGCGTACCCCACCAGTTTGCTCCCCAGTCTGCGCCAGTCCCAGTCCTTAACCACCTCCATATAGGGTCTGGGGTCTGTCCCCTGCATCCCAGCACAGCTTGATCAGGTCTTGCCTGCAGAGCTGGCCCAGCATTTACTCAGCATGGTAGGGTAGGTGTTTAGAGGGGTCTTGGTCTTCCCACATTCAGGGCTGGTACAACTCCTGCCTTACTAGCACTGTTGGGGATTGGGACCAGTCAGGCAGAGGGGCCAGCTCTGCCCCAGTGTCCTGGCTGTGCAACCTGAATCTAATGGGTACCTCACTGTGGAAATTTCCACCCTTGGTTTCAGCTTGGGGAAGTCTGGTCCATTTGGTTAATGGTGCTTGGTCCTACCTACAGAATCTTGGCAGCTGGCCAGACTGCTGGCTGAGCACTGACCTGTGCCAGTGTTCCCAAGAGCATTTGTGCTGTGGGCTAAGGCTGACCCAGGCTGGGAACATCTTAGCCCTGCTGTCCCTGGCTCTGGTAGCCTCAGCCCTTTCAACCTGTTGCCCTTGCTACCATCCACAGCCTCGTGTTCTGGTTTGGGGATCTCAATTTCCGCATCGAGAGCCTGGACATCTGCTTTGTGAAGTACGCCATTGACAGCAATGTCCTGAGCCAGCTCTGGGAGAAGGATCAGGTGAGGGATGGACATGCTGCCAGCCTAGAGTGGACCCCAAGCAATGATTGACTCTCCCCAAAACTGCCCTGTCAGTGGGACACAGGGCATGCCCTCTTGCAACCCGTAGGACATGAGGGGCCCTGGCTGTCATGTCTCTGGGGGAGGAAGGGACAGCAGAGTCCCAGGTCAGTCTGGATGGAGCTGGGAACAGTTCCCTCATCAGTGTGAAGAAGAGCTGAGGCATTGAGTCTACAGACTAGCTGCTGGCTCAGATGGACAAACCCTGAGATCTGTGGGAGCTGGCAGGAATGGGACTGGGATGTCACAGTGTGTGAGGATGGAGAGATCTTGGCAAGGTTTGCGGAGGGGTCTGGCTATGGGGGCTGCTGTGCTCCTTGATGTGCTCTCTTTCCCACAGCTGAACATTGCCAAAAGCACGTGGCCTGTTCTCAGAGGCTTCCAGGAGGGACCCCTGAACTTCCCACCCACTTTCAAGTTTGATGTGGGCACCAACAAGTATGACAGCAGGTAGGAGAGCAGAGCTGGGCATGAGGTAGGGCTGAGAGATGCAGAAGTTGTGGGGCTCAGAGCCAGTGTGGGTGCTGGTGTGGATGGGTGGGGAGGGCGGCCATGCTGGGGCAGGCACAGGCTGGCCTGGGATGTGACGGCAGTGCTGGTGCCAGCACAGGTCTGTCCCTGCAGCTGTGCTGAGTGCTAAGATGAGCTGCATCCCCTGCCCACACATGCTGTAGTGCCAGGGGGAGGCAGTTTGGGTCAGAGCCCACTGCTCCTGCCAGGCAAGAGATGCCCCTCTGTGCCCTGCAGTGCCAAGAAGCGAAAACCTGCCTGGACCGACCGTATCCTGTGGAAGATAAAATCTCCCAGCAAGGGGTTGGGCACAGGTGGGCAGCGGCCCAGCCAGGGCGTGCTGTCAGTGAGCCAACTGTGCTACTGTAGTCACATGGAATACACCATCAGCGACCACAAGCCAGTAGCTGCCATCTTTGCTGTGCAGGTGAGCACTGTCCAGGGCTGCTGTGAACACAGGCAAGAGCTGTAGGGATTGAATGCCCAGCTTGTGTGAGGGGCAAACTCATACAAGCTTCTGTTTGGCAAGCTCAGCTGCCTTGCCCCTTACTGGGGACTGCTGTGGGTATATGCATGGGGTTCCTGGGCAGCAGTGGCAGCTCTTTGCCATGCCCTTGCTCACCATGTACCTATCTCTGACAGTTTGCTTCCAAGGTGGACAAGCCCCTGGTTGAGATTTATGTGGCTGACGAGTGGAGCAGGCCTGAGCAAGCAGTTGTCAGGTACAAGATGGCTGTTGGCTTCCACCGGAGCTCCTGGGACTGGATAGGACTCTACCGGGTAGGGGCTTGGGGGCTGTTGGGGCTGGAGGGAGTGGGGAGCACTGCACAGCACTGCGGGGTCCCTTCTGAGCTACACCCCCACCAGCAAACATGGTGAGGGCATGAAGCTGTGCCCTCTCTTCCCTTGGCATCATGATGTGGTCCTGCTTCAGGAGGCTCAGGTCCAGCAGTTCCCTCTTCCTTCTGCTCTGTGGGCCCCACAGGGCCCCAGGGGTGCAAGGCAGCTTTGGGTCACTCTGTGTGAGCAAAGGGAGGCTGAGCAACAGGAGACTGAAGACTGATGGCGCCAAGTGGGGCTCGCTTTGTCCCACTCACTTGTGTTGTGTGTTCTCCTATGTATTGTGCACAGGTGGGCTTTCGGCACCCTAAAGACTACGTGTCCTATGTCTGGGCCAGGAGCGATGATGGGGAGCGCTGCCTGGAGAAGCAGCTGTGTGCACAGGTGGGGCTTGCCCTGCTGTCTTGCTGGCACTTCTGCCCCGCAGTGGGGGGACAATGGCCCCTTTGTGCCCCTGGATGGGGGAGGCAGGCAACCCTATTGCATTTTGCTGAGCCTGGGGCAGGCTCATGGGATTGGCAAGAGATTTGTGCTTTTGGCTGAGGTTGGTGATGGGAATGGGGGCACCCCTGAGCCAACCCTGGTGCTCATCAGGTGTCTCTGGGCTACAGGTAATGTTCTCTGAGGAAGCACTGCCCAAGGGGAATGGCGAGTACATCCTTGGATACTACAGCAACACCTCCAGTAGCATTGCTGGAGTGACTGAGCCCTTCCAGGTGAGCACAGTCAAGAGGTGAGGGTGAGGGGGGATGGGTATGGGGGTGGTCTCTGGATGGGGGAGTCCAACTGGTGTGGGTCAGCTAGCAGTGCTGATGCAGGGGTGCAGATTTCCCTACCCAGGTCAGAGGAGGGCAGCAGCTCTACGGACAGCTCAGGCAGCAGCTCAGAAGAGGATGACAGTACACTTGTCCTCTTGGCCCCCAAATCCCGTAGCCCCAGCCCAGGCAAGATGAAACGTCACCGGAGCCGAAGCCCCAGCCTGGCCAAGTTCCAGGGCCTCATCCTGCGGCCATCAAGCCGGGACAGGGGTACAAGCCGCAGTCCCTCACCCCAGAGTCGTCGCAGCCTCCCCAGGAATATCCCCACCATCCATCTGCCCCAGGAGGAGCTGGGGCACCATGGAGCCAAAAGCAAGGAGCTGGGACAGGCAGCCGAGAGCCCGGAGGGCAGCTCGTTCTACCAGACTGTGCAGGAGCAAGATAGCCTCCGGCGTATCTCTGCTGACAGCTCCCTGGCCAGGGCTGACCCCCGGAACCTGGGCCTGCTGCCTGCACTGCGCCTGGAAATGATTGAGCAGGCCCTGGGCCGGCGGCGGGAGAGCACAGACCAGGGCTATTATCCCTGCCGGAGAATGAGCCCCACCAGCCCGCCAGGCTGTGGCACCTCCCCAAAGGAGGGGCACTGCCCCCAGGAACTGGACAGACATAGTTGTGCCATGGGCCGCTGATGCAATGGCTCCTTTCTTCCTCCCCATAGCGTGCTTGCTGTGTGCTTTCCTCTGCCACTTCCCTGCTAAGACACTCCTTCCCTTATTTATTGCAGTGACTTCTCACCGCTGTTGTGTGCCTGGCAGGTAGAGGCCTCCCCTCACTGCCCCCAGCCCAAGCTCCTGCCCTGGGCAGGGCTGTGAGGTGATGACACAGGGGAGGGGTGGGCAGAGTTGGTCTAATATGGTTTGGGGAACCCCTCATGAACTTCCAAGTGCAGGACTCTTGTCCCATAGGAGTGCTGGCCTCACACCTGAGGTGGCACAAGAGGCCAGCACAGGGCTCTGGCACGAATGGTGATGGGCTCAGAGTAAGGACCGCCACAGGGTACCCTGGAGATCGAAGCTTGCTCCTTCACTGCTCTACCACTGTGCCTCAGCCTGAACATAGTGCAAGTGATAAAATAAATGATCCTGCCCATCCCAGCTGCACTGTGCTCACTGCTGGGGACAGGATCAGCCCCGGGGTGGGAGCAACAACATCAAGAGGGGACAGCAGGCTCAACACTTGCTCCATACACCGTGCTTAACCACCCTTTATTTCTTCAGATGCAGGGACTGATCCCAGCCCTCGTACCCTGCCTGGGCAAGAGGGTCAGGATCATACCTCACTGCTCAGGTCCCCCAGTGGAAGGGTCACCAATCTAGGGATGGAGTTGCCCTACCATCCCCCGTGCCCCATAGCACACCAAGGAAGGAGGACAATGGGTTTTCCCTTTCCTGGGCCCCATTTCTTTCCCCTTGCTTTTGATACTCATGGATGGTAGCCACAGCTCCTTGAGAGGCTGCTCAGTCCCTCTGCCTGCTCTGCCTGTGGTCCCCAGCTCCTTGCTGTCATGCCAACAGCCATGCTCAGTGCCATCCTTTGACTTGAGGACCAGACTCCAAGCAGCCCCAGGCTACAGGCGCTGCACAGCACATCTTCCTCCTGTTCCTTCCCAAGGCTGTGCTGCTTCGGTGTCATCGAAGCACTGTGTGGGGCCAAGCACCTGGCGTCTTCTCTACAACCAGATGCTGGCATTGCTCACAGAGGGTGCCTCCCCTGGGCTGTGTCTTTGAGTGTGGACGCTTGGCCTTGGAGCTCACACGCAGAGAGCCCCAGCCTCTTAAAATCTTTTTGAGCTGCCGTGCAGGTACAAGCACAGCCCTGGTCACTGTGCTACAGCTGCTGGAGAAGCAAAGCTGTGAGCATCACTGTAATCCTGCAGCACCAACATCCACTGCCCCTACCCTGCAGCCTGGTTGTGGCATGGCAGAGCAGGGGCTAACACTTGCACTACCCGTTTCTTGCTCCACCCAGGCCCTGCCTCTCGACCTCCCCACTTACCTGTGCTGTGACCCCCTGCCTGGGCTGCAGGCATCAGGCAGGTCCAGAACAAAGCACTCCATGGTGATGTGGTCAGCCAGGACAGCCATGTCCATGTCACTGCAGTCCCTCACCCTGTGGAGGCACCGTGCCAGTCTGCAGGCACAGCAGAGCACGTATCAGCAGGTGCTGGCCAGGGCAGGCATCCCATCTCCCCTGATCCCCAACTGTATGCACACAGTGACCTTTTCCTCCTGGACTCACACCTGTGTGTGCAGTTGCAGTGGAGGAGTGTCCGGCTGTCCATGTTGTGCAGCTGGTACCTCACCTCATCGGGTGCAATCCGGTGCTCACACTTACGCAGGTGCTTGTTGCACCTGCACCCCCTGCCTGGGCCTGAGGAGAGTGGAGAGGTAAGGGGCAATCCCAGCACATGACCCCACCAGCCCAGGGCCTTGAGCCATCCCAGCTGCAGTGTGCACATGCTGCCCACACTATCAGCTCACCCTGCTGCCTGCGTGCCTTCACAGCTGGCATAGAGGTGGCTCCACACTGCACTGTGGCTGGGCTGGGTCCCATGCTGCCATACCAAGGGCGTGCTGAGATTCCAGCTCCTTGCTCTGTTCCAACCAGATTCTGTCCTGACACTGTCAGTGCTGTTGCAGGGCCAGGCTCTAGTCCCCCTTGCACTGCTGGGTGCCTGGTTGCGAGCTCAGCCTTGTCCCTGGCCAATGCAGGGGTACCTGGGCCCTGCAGCTGCTGGGCTGTCTTAGGTCTCCGTGCCTGGTGGTGCCCAGACTTCGCCCTCAGTTCCTGTCGAAACCGCTTACGCCCCGTTCTGGATAAATTCCTTCTCTTGCCCGGGGGCTGCAAGGTGGGGCTGCCCCTCTCCTCCGCTGGTAGGTTGGGGTGGTACTGATTCTGCTGCACCATCCTGGCCAGAGGCACTACACCATAACGCTCACACCTGGGGACACCATGTGCTGTGAGGTCCTGCACACCAACCAAGCCGTGCCAGAGGAAGCAGCTGGGCAGGGCACACTGAGGGCCGGGGCACCCTCGGGAACTCACCCGCCCCACCAGTGCCACTGGACGCACTCCTCGCTCTCTTCCAGCACAAAGCACGGCACCTCCAACAGGTTAAAGAACGTGACGCCGATGATGTTGGAGACGGTGTCGTTGATGGCGAGCAGGCACTGCCGGAACCTGCGGACAGGTACCGGTGAGGAGGGCGGGCTCCCCAGGCTCCCCGCTTCCTCACGCCCCTAGCCCCGGGATCACCTGGCGTCGCAATCGCAGTGGGACACAGTGTGCAGACGATAGTTGCGGATGCCGTAGTTGAACTGCAGCGCCGTGATCTGCGCCCAGCACTGGTCGTGCTCCCGACAGCAGCGGTCGGGGCCGCGGAATAGCCCTGCAGAGGAGCCGATGA
>VZTB01001936.1:143556-231753 GCA_013397245.1 Thryothorus ludovicianus
GGTCCCTGAGCCTCCAGGGCAGCCGGAGGCGAATCTTGTGTTCCCACAGTGTCACAGCTGTATTTAAGATGGTGACTATTTCAGTCAATTTCAATGAAGCTTTGATGGATGGCTTGACACAGAAGAAGATGGTGGAGCATTACCAAATAATTACTGACATGAGATGGGAAGAATAAGTGAAGGACAATCTTCACTGGCCTTGAGCAGGTGGGATCTTCAGTACAGCGGAGATGATAGAAATAAAGGAGGTCAGGGTAGCAACACAGGAGCCAAGGATGACAATGGCAAACAGGACAAAGCACACCACCTCAACGAGTGTGGTATCTGTGCAGGAAAGAGTAATCCAGGGGAAGATGTCACAGAAGAAATGGTTGATGACATTAGTCACAAAACACAACCTGGAAATCAAACAT
Source organism: Thryothorus ludovicianus (assembly GCA_013397245.1). Classification (NCBI taxonomy): domain Eukaryota; kingdom Metazoa; phylum Chordata; class Aves; order Passeriformes; family Certhiidae; genus Thryothorus; species Thryothorus ludovicianus. Next base: position 143,970 of record VZTB01001936.1, read on the forward strand.
GGCTGCTAAAATGACTAGGAAACCACCCACCCAAGAGCCCGCTGTCAGCCCCCAGGAAAGAGTGCTGGTCATGATGCTGCTGTAGCTCAGGGGGTAACACACAGCCAGCTAGCAATCATATGCCATGACTGCAGGGAAGAAATATTCTGTACAACCGAAGGAGAAGACAAAGTACATCTGAAGGAGGCAACCTATGAAGGAAATCGACTGGCTTTGTCACAGAAGATTAGCCAGTGTCTTTGGGATGCAGGCGGTGGTGAAACAGATCTCCAGGAAGTCAAAATTGCACAGAAAATAGTACATAGGGTGGTGGAGTTGATGGTGAGTACTCATGAGCACAATAATGCAGAGATTGCCCATGACTCAGGACATACACAGAGAGGAAGTAGACAAACAGGAATACTTGCAGGTGTTGAGAACCAGGGAATTCAACCAGGATAAAGTCCTTTACCTGGGTTTGCCTTCTGTTGCATGTCCAGCCTGAAACAGCAAAGCCCACAGACAGCAGGGGCTGGGCATAGAGAAAGCAGAGGCAACTGTGGAGAAACCTGATTTATGACAGCATACAGATGGCCTGTGTGCCTCATAAAGAGGAGGGGTTTGAATGCAGAGAGTGGATACTAGCCAATCCCTGAAGACGATTGTAAGCAGGCAGCTGTTAGTGAGCTGGGTGGTAACCAATCATAGCTAGTTAGGTTTGAATGTGGAGCCTTTTGAATAGGGTATGTAAGAGCTGTGCAAGCCATTAAAGATCTCTCTGCTGTACGAATCACAAGTGTTGTCTCCATCTCCCACTGTTGCAACACTGACTCACTCTCCCTTGGTCTTGAGGGGAACAAGGCAAGCTTTCATTGAGAGCATAAATGTCACAGAGGCTGATACCTGCTCCAGTCTATCATGGCTTTGGCACTTTCAATGAGATGGGACAATGATGTCTTTTCTTTGGAGTGGGTCATAGTCAAGGGAGACAAACAGGCATTTCCAGGCTGCAGCTTGTTCCTGACCAAACCCTTTCCTGCTGCTGGCTAATTAATGATGTCTCAGCCTGGATCTCTGCTTACCAACTATGAGGAGACATCCTGGACTGTCTCAGATGGAGGAACTTACGATGGAGATAAATCAGCTCTTGATGACTGTAATGAGCTGGGCAGAACCTGAGCAAGTTCAACATCTGCTCTCCAACAGACTAGGGTAAAGAATTCAAGAGAGAAACAATTCTCTGTATTTAATAATGACTATTCTCCTCCAGCCTTTCCTTAAGATAGCCTAAAATTGAATAGGATTTCACTTAAGGTTTTGAAGATATGCTCCAAGGGAGATGAAAGGAAAAAAACCCAGAAATCAGAAAAAAATCAATATATTTGATCACTTAAATTTTCAGTGCAGGTTGTAAAAGCTTTGCCAAAAAAAGTTCTTTTCATGGCTGCAAAATTTCTCCCATGCTCCATCAGTTTGTATGCCCATTCTTTATGCCTGCACACACCAACCCCTCCATTCCTCTCCTCTTCCTGCCTTTTAAACTGTACTCTATTGGCCTATTTTTGATCTATTGACTGGAAAGTCTGGGACTGTGCTGTGAACTTCACCCAGGCCAAGTGCACAACTGGATGAGGCAGTGTTATTTAATTTCTTTCCCTGGAGTCACTTTCTGCTGAGAATTACACTCTTCTCCAATTATGGTGTCCTGAAATCAGGGATTTTGTTTGTGCTGCTCATGGGGATCAGGAAATTTTCCACTTCACTCCCCCAGTGCTTTTTTTTGTCTGAATAGCATCTGTGTTTGTCCAAGGGGTCTCCAGAATGGTGAAAAGGGTTGTGTTTGCTTTCAGGAATTTCCACCTCTGCCAGGGACTTGGAACAGAAGTCATTACAAATCTCTTAGATTTGACAAATTTGTAGAGAATAAAGTTGAAAAATTGCAATAAGATTACAGAGTTTAATGGAAGGCCTTTTAGAAGAGAAGGTAGCTTTGCTCTGAAACTGAACTGAAAAGTTTCCCTCATGCACATTCCGTTTTGCTCCCTAGTCTCAGAGAAAGCATCTCCAAGTAAACTGCCTAACAGCCAGACTCCATGATGCCAGCATTCACCTTGTCTGCACACACACCAGATCCCCTGTGGTGACACCCAAGGCGAGGAATGCCAGGCTTTCCACCACTTCCACACTTCCTGGGCTCTTCCTAGACTGGCAGTAATGTCCAGGTTTTGAGTCTCCCTTCTGGTCCCTCTCAAGTAGAGGCACCTCTTCTAGAAGTTCTTGACTTACATCTCTGAGACAGACTGGCTTTGCTGTTCTTTGCCTTCTTGTCTGAGTGTGATATAATTCCTGGCCAGTTCTTTACCTTCCTAACCTCAACACTTAATGGCTTGAGGATTTCTTCCAGTTTGAGACCAGACTGTTTATTCTCACACGTACACAAACACACACACACACACACATACACACTCCCTCATCCCATCCTTCCCTATTCCGTTGTCTGGGTGTCCTAAGAAGCTGCACTTCACATGCAGGGATCTTTTGCTGGGCTGCTAATCTGGCTGCCATCAGCATATGCTGCTTTTAGAAGTATTCCGCTTTTTGTTTCTCCTGATGCTTCCACAACTGTACATGACTGCCTTGGTTTGAATGACAGGTCTTTGCTAAGGCAGGAGCTTCTCTTGAAATGGAGAATGTAAACCCTCTCTCTCTGAATTATAATAATTTTGAAACTAAGGGGGCTCTCAAGCAAAGATATGGGGATAGGAATAAGAGTTCCCTATTAGGAGAACTAAAATAAAAATGTAGTAATACAAAAACAAGCCCACTGACACTGTCAGAATACAACCTGACTCTCTGTGGGTTAGGGCGTTGGTAGCAGTCCCATTAAATGGTGGCTGCAGCCCTCCTGGAGTGGCAGATGTGGCTCTCTTGGAGCAACGATCTTGTAGAAAGGTGTGATTTCCTCTGAAGGTCCAGTAGTGATAGATGGGCCTGTTTTTTTTCTGAGAATCCAGTAGAAAAGGCTGCCTTGGTGTTCCAAATCCCATGTTTTTATCCAGGTAGGAATGCTTGGCTCCTCCCCCTGGGTGCAGCATCTCACAATGGGATGATGGAATTTTTATCAGTCATGCAGTGACACTCAATGGCCCATTAGCAGATCTCTCCCTGGAGGGAGGATGGGTTGTGGAAGAGATAAAGAAAGCTGCCTCAGCTGGTTTTTAACGGCTGGCCCATGAGCAGAGGGTTATTCCACCCCCACTCCCCCACCCCAGTTTCAACAGATAGTGATAGAATACATACTTTTTTGTTACATCTTGCACTGCAACCCAAGACAATGATCATTCCTTCAACCCTATGAGAAGCAAGCAATGCAAATAAAGAAGCACCGTCCTGGTGATCAAGAAGAGATTTTGGCTCACTTGTTCAACTATCTGTTTCTAGGCAGTAACTGAAGCTTGAAATCATCAGTTTTCAGCGTTGATTTTCACTGTTTATTTTGTCATTATTTTGGGTATATTTCACTGTGGAAAGAGCTTGATGAAAAGCTGTTAAACACACAGACCTCAGGCATGAGACAGGTTGAAGATGGACTCACCTGTATTTAGCCACCAAAACCTGATGCTGACTGATCTTACAGCAACGTGGTGGTTTCCATGTCTTGAAAACACTGTTCCATTTCTGGAAACCATACAGGGGAGATAGAAGCTGGAGAAAAGGTGTTTGCTGCCCAGGAAAGCCTCTGGTGAGGAAAGGTTCAGGAATCAAAGGGTCCAATGTCAGGGGCTTCCAGGTGAGCAGTATTGTCTGGTGAGTGGGGAATCTCTCTGGGTATGTGTAAGACTGTTGTGTGCCTGGTGAATGGGATGGCAGACCAAGATGAGAGATCTCTGAAGTTGTGCCCTAGAACTTGGTTTTTATTACAAAGGGCATTGGGTGCAAGCTAGGACCCTGCTGAGAGCTGCCAGCCACAGCTCAGAGCAGGCCCAGGTGGGGGAGGACAAAAGGCTGAGGAGCAAGAGATAGGAGCAGATAAGAACAGGAGCAAGAGAGTAAAAAGAAGAGCCTAAGAGAGTAAGAGCAGGAAGAAGAAGAGTGTTAGAGCGCAAGGAGAAGCGTGTAAGAGGAGTAAAAAGAAGAGGAGTAAAAAGAAGAGAGCGAGCTTCTGGTTACAATGCAATAAATCCTTTTCTATGTTGAATATTCTAAATTCCACTAACCAATCTACTACAAGATACAAATTCTATGGCATTTGCATACAGCCTATAAGAATCCTTACATTACCATACTTATCAGCAACCAGAGGGTCTTGCATATCTAAACAAGAGGGGATTACTCTCAGCTGGACATAGCAGCTTTTCAGGTGTTCAGCAACTAGGGTTTTGGTATGTCGAAGGCTGCCTTCATTTCAATCTCATTTACAGTTTCCACATTCTTAAAGTCTTCTGTGAGGCAATCATATTTACAAGGCTTTCCTGTTTCATCCTTCCCAACAGGTATGGATGAGCTTTTACACAAAGTAGGTGGGAACCTTCTCTTTGGGCCAGACTTCTGGTGACCTGCAAGGGGATACCCTTTGGACTGAAAGATACTGTTTTATCCTGAGAGTCATGTGAAGGGACCCTCTGAGGGTTATCATGGTCTGTAGGTCCTACTGCATCCCTAAAACTCTGCATGTACCACAGGCAGAGCAGCAGTTTCTGGGAGTGCTGTCCTAAGAGAGGAGGCTGTTGGGGTGCAACACATGAGGAGGCCTGACCTGTTCACAACCCTGAGAGCTTCTGCTGCTGGCACCTGCAGAGGAAGGAGGGCTGTTTCTGTGTGTCACAGCCTTATTCCTGTTCCCCTTTGGTGCTGGCTAAGTGCCCTCCATGTGCCCACCACCTTCTGCTAACCAGAGGGACTCTCCAGCTGAGAAGGGGGCAGAAAGGGTCATCCTTTGGGGTAGGACTGGCACCTGTCCCTGGCATGTCCCTGTCTGCTACCTTTTGTTCATCCAGAAGTTTATGCTTCTGATTTTCTATTCTAACTTGTCTGCAGGGACACCTTGGTGTCCTGGAACAAACAGCTTTATCCCCATCAACACTCAGCAGACCTTGTTAAAACATCCTTACACTACCTCACCCTCTACATGGTGTGTGATTTACCCCCAAGACTTTCAGAATGCAGGAGCCATGGTGAGCTCATTCTTGCCTGAAATTCTCCATGGAGCCAGAGCCTGGATGGTAGGTGAGGCTGTCCTCTGGGAAGGGCTCTAGGAGTCATGGCTTTAATGAGCACAAGAGGAAACTGTGTCAGTTTAAGCCTGAGAAGTTAAATTGGTCTGTGTCAAATGAGCATGATCCATCTCTGCTTCCATTAGGGAATCTGATGCTGTCCCATGTGAGGTAGAACAACCTTCCCTGAGGCAAAGTAGTTTCTGGGCAGTCTGGAGCCTGTTGTTTTCCTGCTCAGGCAACAAAGACTAAGCTGTGTCTGGTGAGATCTTCTCTATCACTGATTTCTGCCAGAGCACAAGAGAACACAGCCTGGGAAGTTCCTGTGAGTGTTTCAAGTCTGTCCAGTGCCTTTCCTGTAAGCTCACCTGCATGCAGAGTGTCCTGATTCTGGCTAGGACAGTGACTATTTCTGCAGGAGCCAGAAGCAGGCATGTCCAGGACCCTGATGTTATTTTATACCACCTCATGTCATTGCAGGGAGCAGGGAAAAGGGACTGTCTTCTGAGAAGGGCTTCCTTCCAGTAGAGAACAACTGTTCTCTCTATTAGTGGGGAGTTTTTGCATGTGAATAATTTCTTTTCTTATACCTTTTGTTATTAGTATTGTTACTGCTGCTGTTCATTTTCTTATCTCCTTGCTGTTTCCAGTGAATTGTTCTTTTGTATCTCCAGTTGGAGAGGGGAGGGGCCACATGGTTTTAGTGGGAGCACTACCTTGGAGAATACCATTTATAAACCATGTCATAACATCAGGAGAAATCAAAATGTACCAAAAGCCATGGCATGTTTAAAAACATCCCAAAATTCAATGTTTTCATCCAACCCTAAACAACCTGTAAATCAGCCTGACACAGGTGGACATATAGTCAAGAGACACAAATAAACAGGGATACATGAATGTGGGAGAATGGACAGGCAGATGAGTTGAATTACAGCAAAGAATCAGTAGAGGAAATCTGACCAAGAATTAGACAAGTAGGACAGGCCTCAGAAAGAGGAAAAGGAACTGATGAATGATTAACAGAGAGACCCCCTCAGATAGTGGGTGTGTGATGGTGTCATGGTGAGGGCAGCAGAGGAGGATTGAGATGGCTGAAGCCACAGCATGCACACAGATATTTTGATTTCTCAGTCTGGAAAATGCCTTTACAGAATTATGGGCAACACTTGCAAGTTGTGCATAGATCGTGAAAAATAAGTTCAGAGGATAAAGCAAATAATTTAATTAAATCTAAAGAAAAATATTTTTTAACTGGCACAGGCATTCTTTTAAGAAAGCATCTTGTCATTTAAGCAAGTAGTCTTCTTTTTTTTTTTTTAATCATCTATCAGCAGTCCTGGCTCACCAGAGGGTTGGCAAGTGTGACGTTCTTTCACAAGAAGGATGAAAAGGAGGACCTGGTGAACCCCAGGCCTGACCTTGATGTCTGGGAAAGCTATGGAGCAGAAAGATCATCCTGAGCAGTTTGCTGACAACAAGGGAACAGCCCAGGGGGAGAGGGGTGCAAGCTGGGCTTTGAGCCAGGGACAGGAGGTGGGATGCTGCTTTTTATCATGCCAACGTGCTCCCTTACACAACTGGCTCAGGCCAGTAAAACTCTCCCAGCCCTGGGAAAGTAGCAGGACATTCACACCATGGCCTGAGGCTTTTTATATCTTCTGATGGGGCATAACTGGCTGAACTGGTTCAGCCAGTGAGATGCGAGAGGAGGGTTGTATGTCTTAGAAGGTGTCATAAACCATCCACGATCCTTGAAGTCCTCCCAGACCCATTTCTGGGGCCTTCAGCCAGAAGACTGTGCATGATCCACAGTGTTGCATCAGACAGATGCAAGATATAGAGTCCTCCAAAACAGAAATAACATCTTGGAGGTCTCTCTGGGAGGAGCCTGGGGCTGCTACCATGACCACAGGGCACTATAAGAAGTAGGAAGAATCTCAGGTAGATCCCAGAAGAGTTCATTCCAAATGAGAAATGGTCACCCCAGGTCGCTTTTCTTGGAGGAGTCTTGAGCTGCTACTGGGAGACGCCTGGGAAGAGTCTTGGGTGGGTCTTGAGGATGTCGGTCCCATGAACAGAGAATTCATCTTGGATACCTTCCCTGGAGAAATCTGGGGCTGCTATTTGGGATTTCAGGTGCTGAAATAAAAGACTCCAGAAGATGCACAGGAGGTGCCTCATGTGGAACCTAGAAGATGCAATTTCCACAAAGAGAGAAAAATCATCTCGGGCAGCTTCCCTGGAGGAGTCTGGGGCTGCTGCCTGGGATATCAAGTGCCTAAATTAGAGATGAAAAGACTGGAAGATGCCTGGGAGAAGTTGCAGGGAGATTCCAGCAAGTATATTCAAAAAGAGAAAAATCATCTTAGGTAACTTCATTGTAGGAGTTCGAGACTGCTACTTGGGATGTCTGGATTTATCAATATTAGTGAAAAGACTCTGTATGAGTTGCTTGGGAGGACTCTCTGCTGGATCCTTGAACATAGAGCTTCTACCAAAGAGCGAAACATCACAGGCAGCTTCCCTGGAGCAGTCTGTGTCTGCTACCTGGGATTTAAGGTAGCACAGATCCAAAAGCCCCAGGAGGAGGAGTCTTGGGGTCATCCAGGATAGCTCCCTGCAGAAGAGATAAAACATCTGCAGTAGCTTCCTTGGAACAGCCTTGGGCTGCTACCCAGTACGTCAGGACTTTAATAAAGTAGAAGTAAAAATCTATTCTTGAATTCTGGCCAGCCCAGCTCACCTGAATGCAGCTGAAATCAGCCCAGCTAAACTCATCTGAACACAGCCAAATGCAGCTGAATGCAGCTGAGCCCAGCGAAACCACGCCCGAGCCGGGCCTGCAGCACCCCTGTGGATGGGGCGGCTCCTGCGGCCGCTGGCACTGGGGCCCCGGTCCTGAGCTCAGGCCCCTCCTGGCTCCGCCGAGGCCCCCGGGGAACCAGAGGGGGTGACTGTGGGTGTAGCAGGAGCACAGTGGCATCACCCCAGGACAGCCTCTGGTGTGACATGGGAGGGGACAGAGGAGCAGAGCATCTCGCAGAGCATCCCCCTGCCTCACACCAGGAGTGAGAAAACTCATCCCAGTACAACTGCAGTGCTGCTCCATCCTGCCTCCATGTCTGCCCAGCCCAGAGCTCTTCCCCCTTTTTGGGATCTTCCAAGGACTCCAGAGCTATTCCTTGGCACCCAGTCAGTGCTTTTCATAGAATCATGGAATATCCTGAGTTGGAAAGAACACACAAGACACATCAAGTCCTACTTCTGGCCCTGCCCAGACACTCCAACAATCCCATCCTGTGCATCCCTGAGAGTGTTTGTTGTCCAAACGCTCCTGGAGCTCTGGCAGCCTTGGGGCTGTGCCCATTCCCTGGAGTGCCTGGGCAGTGCCCAGTACCCTCTCAGGGAACATCCTTTCCCTGATCTCCAGCCTGCCCTTCACCTGGCACAATTTCAGCTGTTACCTTGGGTCTTGTCCCTGCTCACGAGCAGAGATCAGTGCCTGCCCCTCAAGAGGAGCTGCAGCCCCCGTGGTGAGGTCTGAATAAACCAAGTGCCCTCAGCTGCCCCATGCACAACTTCACATCTAGATTCTCCACCATCCTCACAGCCTTCATTGGATGCTCTCCAATAGATTTATAATCTTGTATTGAGGTGCCCAAAAGCTCGTGGTGCCATCTGTCCTGGGCTGATGCTGAATTGTATCCCCATTCGTCTGTTTAACTCAGAAATAAGTTTTGTACCTTTAAAACGAGATCTGAGAGTGGAGAAGCAGTGGAATGTCTAAAGCAATAGTTTTCAAAACATAAAGATCAGAGTATTCAGCTTTCCTTCACATACGGCCTGTGCTGTCTGCAGTATGGCTGGCGAGAGAGAGCTGAGGCAGAGAAGCTCTCTGGACTGTGGGTTTTTTTCCTTTTTCATGGAACTGTTTGAACCTCCTCTGGACTAAAAACCCAAAAGGGCACCAGGAGCTCATATCTGTGTCACACTAGGCCTGGCCTGGGCCCAGCCTTTCCCAGCCCCAGAGGGACCGACAGCAACTGAGCCGAGCTACAGCACGGGAAAGACTTCCTGAATTTGGCATCTCCACGGAGCACAGAGAGGTTTTGTTCTTCAGGGTTGTTCATTTGTTGTGCTGGGTAGTGCTTTGCCTGTTAACAACTTTCTTCCACTTGGCTCCAAAGAAAATTTTTCTCTCCTGAATCAGTTGGGGGGAGGGGCTGTTCAGATTTGCTTTCTAGAGGGACTCCATCCAGAGGTTTTTTCCCAAATTTGCCCTAAACCAGGACACATGCCCAGAAGGATACCATGGCCGTGGTAGTCCTGTGTCCATTGAGATGCCATGGCTGTGGTGGGCTCACGTGTCACAGCACAGCTGGTCCGTAGTTGGACAAGATAAAACTGGCCATAACATAAATCCAATTTGGCTAGCTTGGTTTGCTCTAGAAAATAAGTAGAACAAGTCCCTGGGTGAACAATGATTGTATAGATTTGAACTCCAACAGAGAACCTCAACCAATCCTGTTCAATTCAGAACGTAGATTGTCCTGGTTTGACTTGATTCGACAATTTTGTAATACTGACACATGAATAAACCAATTAGAAGGGCTGATACGCCTTTGTGAACACACATTTTTAGGTGAGATCCTGGAAATCTGTCTCTTTTGGCTTCCAGTGAGGTGGGAAGCCCAGCCTGGCTTCTTTTCATGGCTGGGCTGAGTTTCTTCCTTCCCTGCCCTTCCCGCCAAACAAAGTGGGAAAGAGAGAGAGAGAAAGAGAGAGAGAGAAAGAGAGAGAGAGAAAGAGAGAGCCAAGGCCGGCAGGTGCACAGCAGCTGCTGACAGGAGCCCTGCCCAGCCCTGGGAGCAGCCATGACACACAGCTCAGCAGGGAGGGCTGGGCCACCTCCAGCTCCCAGGCAGGGGGAAGGGAAGCAGCAAAGATCTGAGCTGCCTTCTTCAGGCTGAAGCCTGTGCAGAGAGTGACCCACAGCTAGAACTGAAACTGGACTCTGGAGATTCTGGCACAGCTCCAGCACAGCTGCAATTTCTCACTTGACTGCTTTGGCTGAGCTGCTTTCTGTTAACCCTTTCAATGCAGAAGAGACCTCTAGGCTCAGTACAAGAACACCCAGCTATGAAGGTATGGACTTGCTTTCTATAGGAATGGGGGATAAGTTATGAAGAGCAAGCTCTATTAGCCTTGCTTGCATGGGCTAAGAACCGAGGGTTGGACACAACTAAAGAAGTAACCCTTGATTTGAACACTTGGGCATGGACTGGCCAATTTATAATTTGAGAAGCCTCCAAAGGTGACAAAAGCTCCATTAAGGTTATAAAGCCCTNCTACATTAATTGGTACATTGGTCGGGAAACTCAAACTAAACCCGTGACATAGACATACCACTAGCTAAGGAGCTGCGCTGTGTTAAGACCTCAACCAATCAGTGTCTAGGCCTGGGAGTTTTGAACCCCCTATAAAAGGAGAAGGCCATAATAAACCGTTGCTGTTTGTCACATGATCCTCAGTGAGTCATGTGTCTGTCCCCAACCTGTGACCTCATGTAACACATGGTGAAATCCAACGTGAAGACAGCAGCCATTTTCTGTGTATAGAGCAGGGGAGAAAAACCAAAAAGGCAGACATAGCCTAACTAGAAGCAGAAAGCTGAAAAACCAAAGAAGGCGGATACAGCCTGACCAGAAGTGGAAAGCTGAAAAAAGAGAAAACTCCCGCTAAAGACATGGATAGGTGGATCTCAGTACAAGAACACCCAGCTATGAAAGCATGGACTTGCTTTCTATAGGAATGGGGGATAAGTTATGAAGAGTAAGCTCTATTAGCCTTGCTTGCATGGGCTAAGAACCGAGGGTTGGACACAACTAAAGAAGTAACCCTTGATTTGAATACTTGGGCATGGACTGGCCAATTTATAATTTGAGAAGCCTCCAAAAGTGACAAAAGCTCCATTAAGGTTATAAAGCCCTGGAAAATTATTTTGGACTTGTTAGCGGCACTCATTCCCTTTGGCATGTGAGGGCTGATGGTCCCTGCTGCTGTGTGGAGTCAGTGTGAACATCAGCCATCAGACCTGTCTGACCACCCAGTGCAGCTCATGGTCTTCCTTCCACTGTCTTCACCCTGAAAGGACTTCCTTGGCTACGATTACAGGTAATAGCCCTGTCCCACCATCACAATGCCCATTGGTCTCCTCCTTAGATGGCTCCTCATTGAGGGGACATGACTCTGGGGTTGCTCCAGCCTCACATCATACCATCCCATCCCATCCCATCCCGTCCCATCCCATCCCGTCCCGTCCCACTGCAGGTACCATCAGAGCAGGAAAGGTCAAGGTGGCAGGGTGGATAATGCATGCTGTGCCTGAAACCATTAGTAGCCCCCAGTTCTGACGGACCTGCTGCCTCCATGAGGAGCAGCACACATGGAAGAGTGAGACGTCCTACAGCCCACCTGCCACTACTGCCAACCCCAGGCTCTCAATAAACCTTGCCTAGGGCTGCTCATTGTGGTGAAACGGAGGGACATGGGCATCAGAGCTGGTGGCTGCATCCCCATCCTCCAGCCCCACATCCTCATTGTGGGGACATGTACAGCCTCTAGCCATGGGCTGCTGGTCCTGCTGCAGCGATGTTTATAGGGCCTCAGGGCCCCTACCTCACTGGACAGACCCACTAATACCTTAATGAGAGCTGACAAGTGCTCAGGCCAAGCTTACCCTGCCCAAGTGCATTAGCACAGGGAAGCCACCCCATAGCAACCAGCTGCCCACAGGCCGGACCTACTGGCAGGTGTGGACATCACCTGTGGGCAGTGCCTGCCTCATGCTGGCAAGGGCTGGGCTGAGAATGGGGCGAAGCCAGTGGTACCATAGCCACCAATATGACCCAGGCTATGGGTAGTACCACAGCCACTGGCAACCACAGACCCTTAAACTACATCTGCCTTCTAACACCCATTTATTTATAGAAACTGAAAATTAAAACCACACCTGGGACCAGCAGACCCTTGTGGAGCCCCGCTCCAGCCACTGGAAACTCCCAAGTCTCCCACCAGGCAGCTGGGGGAAAAGAACCCAGTCCCAAGCATAGCTCTCCCTCCCTTCTCTCACTGCAGGGGGGTGCGCAGTGTTTCTGTGGTCTGGCCCATGGCCAAGAGGGTCCAGTACCATGCCCCATGGATGTGAAAGTATGGAATAGGCAGGAAGAGCAGTCCAGGCCTCACTGCTGGAGCTGGAGGTTGGTGTGCAGCAGCCACTCAATGGTTTCCAGCAGGTAGGCCATGCCATATTGCCGGGCGATGTTCTGGAAGACACTGATATGGTCCATGAAGGCCTGGGGAGAAGAGAACAGGGAGGGAAGGAGGCTGCCCAGGGCTGCCATGGAGTGGGTGGGCAGGACTAGCTAGAGGGCAGCTCAGCAGTTGCCAGGGGACATACAGTTAGAGCAGAGGCAGAGGAGGCACAGGGCACTTTAGGGTGAGCTGCCGGGCTGGGGCTGGGCAGGTGTTGAAGTACCTGGGAGGAGATGGTGAGGGCGAAGTCTCCAGCACAGCTGCAGTACACAGGCATGTGCGTCTCCTTCACGCCATGACACTTCTTGCAGACCTGGAGGCCAAGGAGGTTCAGGTGGGTCAGGAGATGAGGCCAAGCCTCTCTGGCAGTGGTAAAGTGAATGTGTCCAGGCACAAACAACCATGGAAATGGGCAGAGTGGGGACTCCGTGCTTACCAGGTCCTGCAGCACAAGGGCCATCAGCTTCTTCTGCAGAGCTTCCACCAGTGCCATCTCGATGGCATCAGTATCGTACTGCACATGGCAGTTGGGGCAGAGCCAGCCGGGCAGCACCAACCTTTCCTAGAGGCAAAGAGAGGGACGTGAGCACTCTAAGTACCATGCGCTGGGATGGTGGAGTTGGTTTCTGGAGAGGACAGAACATAAGCGAAAGCCCAAGCATGCTCAGATACATCACAGACAGCTAGAAAAGATGAACAGAAACTTTGCTTTAGGTGAGGATGATCATGGGGGGAAGGCAGAGCTGCAAAACAAGGAGAAGATAGAGATAAAGTGGGTAAGATGATCAGCTGGCCTCCAGAACTGCTGTACTGGGGCCTCTATTTTTCCTAGGAGAGAGGCTGCACCTGGGAAAGGGCAGGGTCCTTGCACAGGTCCAGGTCCCTGCAGAAGTTGCAGTTCCTGCAGATCACTTCAGGAAGCACATAGGAGCGGCAAGGGTCCCGAAACTGGGCTGCTTCTGAGAACTCGCCCACCTCGATGAGGCGCAGCAGGTCCCGGCGTAGTTTGTTCACCTGGTTGGTTATGTTGGCATCCAGGGAGAGGACCTGCAAAGACAAAAGCAAGGTGAGCCTAGCAGCAAACTGTTCTCAGCAGGACAGCTCAGATCCTTGTGATCCCTGTATGTATTCAGGGCACAGTAAACTGGTTGTAGATACCTTCTGGGAAAAGCTGAAGCAATGGACAAGGAGCAGAATTTCAGTTCAGACTCCAGTCCTTCAGCCAAGAGGCCTGGCCCTCCCCCACTGACCTTGCAAACATATTTGACGAACTCCAGAGCTGGATTGTTGAGTGGCAGGTAGGAGCCAGGCAGGACTGGGAACATGTCTGAGGGCTCTGTGGCATTCCGGGAACCAGCCATCTTCTTCTGGATCTTCTGGGTGATGGTGAAGAAGCTTTGGGTGAGCTCATTTGCCACGTAATCTTGTGAGAAGGTGATCATGCCTAGAGGGATGAAAGAGTGTTTGAACTGACTGGAGGCACATCGAGCCTTTGCCTGCAGTAGGGCTGCCCTGGGGCTTGGCTCTCACCAGGCATGGCCCTCAGCTCCCCCAGAGCCTCCTGGGACACCTGGCTAGTGCTCCTCCTCTTGATTGGGGTGCTCCCAGGGGTGTTACGCCGCAGTTCCTCCTTCATGCTGTGGTACACAGCCACGATGTAGGCTGGAAAAATATAGGCAAGGCTCCAGCTCCTATCCAGAGCTGGCACTAGGGGGGGCACAATGATCTCAGCATCTCCCTGGGCTGCTCACCTGATACAATCATCAAGAAGTAGCTCTGGCAGGAGCCAGCCTGGGGCAGGAACTGAGCAATGTTCCAGCTGTTCTCCAGCAGCTCCTCCACATCTGGCTCCCCTTCCTCCTCTTCTTCCCTTGCCATCTCCTCCTCCTCCTCCTCTTCCTCACTTTCCTCCTCCTCCAATGCCTGCCTCTTGCTGGTGTCCTGGGGGTCCCAGCAATGCCATAGCAGTCCCTCATGCCTACCCAACACCTCCCTACTCTGCTCCCAAGGGACTAGGTGCTTCCCATCTCTTACCTCCCTATAGTGGATGCGAGAATCCACTTTTCCTTTGATACCTCCGTAATTTGCTGGGTCCATCCAGAGCAGGAAGTCCCAGCAACGGGAGAACGAGATGGTCAGAGAGTGGAAGATCTCCTTGGAGTGGATGCTGGAGGGAGGAAACCGCAGTCAAGTCTCTGCGTAAGCATAATCTCTTCTCCATGGGTCACTGTGGGGAGGTGGTGCTAGCCAGGAGAGAAGAGTGTCTCCTTTCCCACTGCACCCCTGCCAGGGATCCCAGGGAGGTCATGGCCAAGGATGCTTAGCTCTCTGTTCTTGTGTTAAGGTGCCTATACTATAGCTGGGATGTGGACGGCCAGCCAGGGGAAAAGTTGCTGGACATCTCAGGCTCTCCTGGAGATTCTCTTCAGGATTGAATCCTGTGAGTATACTTGGAATACTGCCTATAGAGGGCAGCTAGGGACAGATCAGGCATGACAGCAAGAGAACTGAGAAGCTGTCCCTTTAAGTAGCTTTGCCAAAAAAAGTAATAAATTCAGTTCTGAGGTGCATCAGAAGGGAAAAAGTCAGCATCCTTCTCCCTGGCCTTGAGCCCTGCCCCAGCTCCACCACCCAAGAGCCTCATCTCCATGTGCACTTCACCTGTTGATGATGTACTCCATGTAGCTGATGGCATCCTCAATGCGCCGCTTCTTGGTGCACAGGATGATGCGGTTGAAGTTGGCGTAGACCACAGAAGAGCCCAGACGCTTGAACTCGGCCACCAGCCTGCAGCAGGGCACAAGGTGGGGTCAAGTGGGTGGGAAAGCAATGCCCAAGGGGCAGATGTGACCCAAAGAGGATGTGTTGATCCATCAGCCTGGAGTCAACTAAAGAGGTCCATCTTACTGCCCACCTTTCTGGAGGATCGCTCCAGGTGCCAGCATCCTGGTCACTAACATCACACCTCTCCACTCCCCATCCACCA
Source organism: Thryothorus ludovicianus (assembly GCA_013397245.1). NCBI lineage: Eukaryota > Metazoa > Chordata > Aves > Passeriformes > Certhiidae > Thryothorus > Thryothorus ludovicianus. Next base: position 159,465 of record VZTB01001936.1, read on the forward strand.
GCCTGGCACACTTCAGAACTCACTTACTGCAGGAAAAGCTTTTTCATCATGTTGTGGAGTGTGCGGTGCAGTGCCGGGTCGTACAGCAGGGAGGAAGGAGAGCGGAGCCAGCGGTAAAAGTGAATGACCTGGTTGTCTGCATAGACGTTGTGGTACTGTGTAATCTCCTTCACCCAGCTCACCACCATGCTCTTCAGAATCCTGCCAGGGAGTAGCAATCATCATCACCCCACCAGCAACCTCGTCCCCTTTCCTGACAGGGGTGTGTTTACAGACACACTAGAGGATTTAGAACTCCCTCGTTCAGCCCTCAGCACATGACACATGCCTCTGTAACCTGGTGGAGCATGAACAAAGGAGAAAATACCCACATATCTGCTGGCTAAGGCACCAAGCAGCTCTGAGGATCTTTCAATGTGCTGGAGAAGATGCCCGCCACACACTTGAGGCCTGGATTTATACTTTTAGCACCCTACAAGCCCTACTGCTGAGGAAAGGCTAAAGCCAGGAGGTAGTGAAGCAGGAACCTGAGGGAACCTGCCAGGATGGAGAGATAGAGACCACCTGCTCTACCTCCTGCTGTTTCTCAAGCCACACCTGAAAGTGTTGGAACAGAGGGCGGTCTCATCATAGCTGGCTGGGATGTTGGCAGCTTGGTTCCCTGTCACCATGTCCTCCAGGGATGCCTGCTGAATCACATCGAAGCTAATGCTCATGCTGGAGCCTCCTTCCATGTCATTCACGTGGTGGGACTGCAACACGGTGTTCACAGCTAGGCTCTGGATGTCCAGTTCCAGACACACTAAGAGCAGACACAACTGTCAGCAGGGAAAGGACCAGCAACATCCTCCCTGCTGCTGCCAGAAGTGCTTTTCACAGGTACAGGGTGATCTATAACTGCTGCACTCAGAGGGCAGATGCTTTCATAGGCATGACTGGGCCTTCATAGGTGTTGATTAAGCCTTGTCTTCCAACAAGACTTCAACCTATTGACCCTCTAGGGACCACCAGTTTTCCTGAAGGCTGCAACAGTGGACCTCAGAAGAGCTCATTACACTCAAGCTGCTTAAGACACACCTGTCCCAGCATCACCAGAGATGATGATCATGTGAGCTGTCCTTGGGCTGACAACATTGCAGGTGGTCTGCCAAGTGATGTTGTCATTGGTCACTGGTAAAAAATGACCATTTTTGATGCCTGCACATGTTACAGGTGAGCCTTCCCTGCTCCAGCACATGCCCCTAGCATCCACTTTGCCTACACCAATGCTGAAACCCCAAAGCTGCTGGTTCCAACTGTCACCATAGAGCCTCTTTAGGGACTGCATCCCACTCCTCTGCAGGACTCACAGAGCAGTATCCAGTTCTGCCCCATTCAGTGCTCCCACCCTCCTCCCTCTTCACCTGTGGAGTAGCAGCCAGGGTTGTTGATCTCAACTGAGGCTCTCTCATCAAACTCCATGACTAGGCGGTTGTCATCGGCCTCCTTCCCCCCCAGGTCAGGGCGGGCCGTGGGGGACAGCCATAACAGGTGGTTGTGACGACGAAGGTGGCGTGAGAAGAATAGGTCAGAGCCGAAGGTGGAGATGTCATCAGGGAGGTTCCCAATGGGGATGTGGTAGTACCTGAGGCACAGAGACATCAGTGGTCATTGGCGTGAGCATGGCTGCAGGGTAAATCCCTGACCATCCCCTCAAGGGATGAGGCAGCTCCTCTGGTCCCTCTGAGAGCATGGCAGCCTCAGGGGAACATGGCCACCCTGGGTACCTGCTCATCTCAAAAGCCTGGGAGAGGCAGGTGTCCAGGTTGAGGTAGTGGCGAATCATGTGGCGGGCGGCATGGCGCTGCCAGTCCAGGACTGAGTAGGTGATGTCATCTACCAGCCGGATGGGCACTAAGGGGAACTCCTCAAGGATGGGAATCCCACTTGCCAGCTGTTTCAGGTCCCAGTTGGACTGCACAGCCACTAACGTGGGGCCCCGGCGCTCCTCCTGCACCAAGGAGAAAGAGACTTTTTCTGGTGCACCTCTCACCTGCACAGCAGGAAGCTGGTGGTGTTAGGCACCCCATCCCCACAGCAGCTCCCCAGAGTCCTAGGACAGCACACTCCAGCACTCCCGAAGCAACCACTCACCTCCAACACTACCAGCTCTCCAGCTGAGTGCAGGGATGGAACAAGATCCTGAGGTGGCCTTGCTGCTGGCACTGCCCCAGGTAAGCCCCCCACAAGCAAAAAGCACCCACTTCTTGACCTTGGGTCCAGCAGTTACATGCAGGTGTTCTTGGAACACCAGTGCCTTCCACAGCATTCTTCCCTTAGTCCCAAAGGTCCCACTGAAAAAAACCTTGCCCACACCTTCACCTCACCTTGTACCCCAAGAGCAGCCGCTGGACACCTCTGTAGATGGCCTTGGGGTCAGTCTCAGCGCGAACCTCAAAGGTGTGTTTGTCTGGGGGCAAAAGCTCCTTGCCCACCTTTTCCAGCAGAGCTGCCCGCTCCACTGAGAACAAGGTGGTGAGGTTTGGCATCTGGTTGCTGCGTACCTGGGTGGAAGAGGGACCAGGTCAGAGCAGGGAGAGAGCAACCTTGGGGTGTGCAGTGCCAGGGGCCCTGCCAAAACATGACAGGGATATGCAACCTATGGAGAAACCTCCTACTGCCTGGCCCTACCAGGGAATGGTCTGGGGTGGAAGGGACCTTCAAAGGTTATCTAGTCCAATCCCCTGCCATGGACAGGGACAATTCATAAGCTCAAAATCGTTTAGATTGGAAAATACCTCTACGATCAAGTCCTGCACTTCATCCAACACTGTGGTTCATCCACCCCTAAACCATGACTCCAAGTGCCATGTCCTCACATCTTTTAAATCCCTCATGGGATAGTGACCCCACCACTGTCCTGGGCAGCTGTGCCAGGGCTTGACAACTTTTTTGGTGAAATTTTTCCTAATATTCATCCTAAACTTCCCCTGGTGCAACCTGAGTTGAACTAGACCAGGTTGCTCCAGGCCCTATCCAACCTGGCCTAGAACACTTCTGGGGATGGAGTAGCCACAGCTTTGCCGACAAACATGTGCCAGGGCCTCACCACTCTCACAGGGAACAATTTCTTCCCAATATCCCACCTAAGTCAGCCCTCTGGCAGTGGGAAGCCATTCCCCCTTGTTCTGTCACTCCATCCCTTGTCCAAAGTTCCTTCCCAGCTCTCTTTAGGCACTGGAGGGGCTCTAAGGTCTCCCTGGAGTCTCTTCTTCTCCTGGTTGAACATCTCCAGCCTGTCTCCAAAGCAGAAGTGCTCCAGCCTTCATCAGAGCATCTCTGTGGCCTCCTCTGAACTTGCTTCAGCAGTTCCATATCCTTCCTATTTTGCAAACCCCAGGGCTGGAGGCAGCTCTGCATGTGGGGTCTCACTGGAGCAATGCAGAGGGGCAGAACTGCTGCCCACACTGTGGGGATCAGTCCAGGACACAGGGGGTTTTTACGCTGTCAGGGCACATGGCCAGGGCATGTCCAAACATCAGCACCCCCAATTTCCCACCCTCCACAGCCGTCCTCCTTACCTTGTCTAGCACAAAGACGGCAGCCTTGCGCTGTGAGGGGATGAAGAGGCCTAGGAGTGCCTTGCTGCCCTGGGAGCTGTGGTACAGGTAGATGTGGCGAATGCTTCCTGGGGACACACAGCACAGAGCATCAGTGGTGCCCATGGGTCCCAGGTGCCCCAGGAGCCCCTCTCCTAGGATGCCTCACCTGGCTCCAGGTAAGTGAACTGGGCCAGTGAACGCATCTCCAGGTGCTCGATGTTGAAGGTTTCAGCCTCTCGCCCTGCCAGGTGCCGGACAAGCTGCCTGCTGACCATGCACACACAGCCCAGGTGGCTCAGGGCACGGAAGAGCAGCGGCACCTAGAGTGATGGGAATAGATGTGATGGGACAACTGCTACTAAGCTTTTCTTGGCGGTTGCACACCTAGAATAACCCATATTAAAACACACAGGTAGCACATATTTGCGATGCCTTGGTATGAATTTGGTATTATCAGCCTTGCTAAAGGTATAGAATAGGTATCTAAAAATCCACATCTTCCTATCTAGGCCCAGATCCTATCATCAATGTACTTTGGAAGAAGTGTGGAGCAATATTTGGGCAGACTTGCTGCTCTGCAACTTGGGGTTTGTCACTCTGAGGCAGGGGCTCCTTTTGAACTCCAGATAATTGGCATGGTGGGAGATTCACCACAGATCCATCCTGTTTTATTAACCCTGTAGCTGTCAAATCCTCTGCTGGAGGAGACTCCAGAATGGCTTGCTGAGGAACCTAGTCCCAAACTAGTGAGAAACAATAAACATTTCTTGCCTGATTGCTCTTCCGTTGTGCTAGTCTTTAGTTGTAGAGGCCACTGACATCTCTTCAGCAAGGTGAAGCATTCTCATCTAAGTTCCATTCCTGAAGGCAAACTATTCCCATACTTGCATCTTTCTGTTACTCCTGCTGCATTTTTTGGGATCATGATCAGAATTGCACTGCAGATGTTTAAAGATCCAGACAGATCTTTCCTTGTCCAGGTCACTATCCAGCTGGGTTAACTGTGTTTCTGGGGATGGAAACTCTACAACCCCTTGGGCAACTGTTCAATGATATTTGCAGAAGTTTTTTCTGACATTTACACAGAACTCTTATGTTTTAAGTCATGTCTATTGCCTCCCATTCTTTCCTGGGCACCAGAGCAGAGCCTGACTACTCTTCTCCACTCTTCCCATTGAGCAGGTCCTCTGAGGCTCTTCTGGGTTGCACAGTCCAATTCACTCTACTTCCCCTCAGATGACACATGCTGCTACTCCATGACTATCTAAATTCCTTCATATCTTTAAAACTTCTCCATGCCCTTTGTTTTACTTCAGCTGCTCATTTTAATTTCTCCTTAATTTCTTGATTTTTCCTCTTCCCACTTTTTAAACACTACTAGACTGTAGAGGACTCAGATTTTCCAAGAGGAAGGTCTAGAGATATAAAGAATTTGGGTACATGCCAGTCACTTCAGACAAGTGATCTGAAGTAAGTTTTGAGTGCGGCTTACTAAAGCTCAGTATGGTCTGGTGGACACCATTTTCAACTGCTGATGGCATACAGGGTTAAACCTTTTACAGCACCAAAGGATTTCAGTCTCCAAGTAATCATTAAAAGTTGTGCCTTGCCTTTAGAGACTTTTTTTCAAATTTTTCAAAAGCAGAAACTTAAGGTTTAAAAATTTTAACTATGTCCCACTGAAATGCTTCACAGGTTATACCAGTAACTTCAGCAGCAAAAGTCTTCCAACTCTGTGATGATCTTTTTGCCCTTGCAGCCTCCTGCACCTCAGAAAGCATTTTATAGCCAGTGGCACCTCTGCTCACAGCAAAGCTTGGCCTACTTAGGACTTTTCATCCATAATAATCCTACAATGCACTTCAGTATCAAATTCATCTAGCTTTATGCTTTCTTTAAGTCTACTCTTACAATGGTGTGGTCTATTCTGCCACTTCCATACAGGCCAGGTCTTTTCACTACAATATCTTCTTAGTTAAACTCCTGTCACCAGATTTTGATCTGCTGGACAAAACAGTATCCTCACTGTAAGCAAGCATCCCAGGTTCCCACCTTCATTTTCAGCACTGGCAAATTTAATTTTAGCATCATTGTTTTCTACAGAATTTCATTTAGGGTGTTCTTGCTCTTCCTGTACTTTGAAGTTATATGCTGTTCTTTTTTCTAAAGCTTTTACAACCTTGTTTTAGAGGACATGGCACTCAAACACTCCGACTTATGTATCATTCCACATATGTTGGGTTTTTTCCCAGCTTTACTCCAAATGCCCCTTCTCTTTCCTGGTTCCAGTACCAGCAGGCTGGCTCTGGATTAGTTTAGATGAAGCTCTCCCCAAAGTTACCTAACTCCATATAAACCAAAGTCTCTTTCTCAACATACTGTAACCCATGTGCTGATACTCAGCATTTCTGTCCATTTGAGTGTAACTCCCAGTTTCCTGGACAATGTCCAGGGTCTTCGATTTTTGGTGTCTCACTGGAACTCAGACTAACAAGCTACTGCTCAGCAACCCAAAAGACAAGCACCTGGAGGAGTTACCTGCGTCTCATACACTCCCTCGATGTCTGGAGCAGAGAGGTCCGCATTGATTTCGTTAATGTGCTCTTGGTACATGTCTTCAGGAACAGAGTATTCGTACAAGTTGTAAACTAAGTTTGAGCGGGGCAGGATCCTGTTTACCTGGCAAGGTAAGGGACAGGACTATTGGGACACATCCCACCACTTGCCAGAAGCCAAGCTCTGACCCAGGTCAGCTTCTAGTGCTCTCTTCTAAGGAAATCAGTGGGTTATGCTCATGCATGTTACAAATTCCTGTAACAGAAAACTTGATTTTCAGGCAGTCGGGGATTCGCAGAGGGACTAGGGCCTGGATGAGGTATATCCATGGAGTAAAAGAATGAGGTGTTGCGTGGCAGATGCTAGTAACTCCTGCTTACAGGGGAGACGAAGTACCTTACCTAAGTGCAAGCAGCTGTTTCCCCTTCCAGAAGGGGCAGGTCCTCACCTTCCTGTAGGCTGTTCCCTCCTCAGGCTTTGGGATGCGCTGGTTGACATAGAAGACACGGGGGATACTAAGCTTGATGCAGTGCAGGTCACTCCCTATCACCGCCCACAGCTGGAACAGCCCAGGCTGGCTGGTCTCAGCAATCTACAGGACATGGGACACAAAGTCAGCATTAGTAGGAGATCCAACATGCCATCAATGCTTACGTCTACACTGCAGAGTGCTCTGGGGCTCTACATGGTCAGCTGGTGGGCTTAGAGAGTCATTACTTTCAGCTCTGGAGTCCCTGTGTCCTACTACTGTTCCAGGGTACCATGAAGAAAACTGCCTCAAGCTGGCCAACCAACTCCAGGCAATGTCATCCAAGTCACTCTGAAGTCCTGGACCTGCAACTCTGAGACCTTTCTGGAGGATGAAGTGGGTGACAGGGGCTGGGATTAGGTGGCCACACATAACAAAGGTTTGTAAAAACACCTGGATGACACCACCGTACCTTTTCATTTGTACACTGTCTGCATCTAGGCACCGCCGGAATCCTGTGTCTAATGCTGGGCTGGCTCCTCAACACAGGACACAGACATACTGAATAGAGTGAAGTGCCACAAGGAGGAAGAAGGGATTGGAGTATCTTTCATATTAGGAAAGGCTGGCAGAACTGGGACTGTCCTTCACAGGGCAGATAAAGCTCAGAGGGATCTCATCCACACATATATATACACCCAAAGGGAAAAGCAGAGAGGACCTGACTCTTCCCAGTGGTGCCCAGTAGCAGGATCAGACATCATGGGCACAAAGCAGAATGCAGGAGGGTCTCTCTGCACCTCAGAAACTTTTTCCCTGCAAAGGTGACCTGGTCCAGGTTGCCTATGGAAAGTGTGCACTCTCCAACCTTGGAGATACTCCAGAATGTAGTCCTGGGATCCTAGCTCTGGATGACGCTGACTGAGTAGGATGTGGGACCAGAGGGACATGAAAGCTGCCCCAGCCTCAGCAGACGTTTTTGCCATTCTGTTACTGTGCAGTGCTGCCAGAGGGCTGAACTAGAGCTGCCCCACCAGATCTACCAATACATCCAAGAGTCACCAAGAATGACTCTGTAGACACCTGTTTCCATCCAGATGTGTGTGAGTCTGAGGCTCTGCAACCCCTCCTGGGCTCCCCTGGGCTAACACTTACATGGGGTAGATCAGGATTCCTGAACCTCACCGTTTGACTACAAAGTGTAAATGTGAGGCTTGTGCCCTATGGCAGGTCCCCTCCCCAGTACCTGCACGATCTGCCAGGGCAAGTCCAAGATGCTGCGCGCCGTCCGGCGCAGGAAACTGCCCAGCCCTTTGGAGAGGGCATCACGGACCACTCCTCCACCTGCCACCTTCCCACCATCCTCCAGCCGCCGCCTCTTCCGCTGCTCCTGCCGCTGCCGAGCCTGCAGCTCCCACTTCTTCTGGTGGAAGCGCAGCCAGACCAGACGCTCTTCCTGAGTGGAGTGACAGTAAGCTTGAAATCAGTAAAGGCTTCCCAGCCCCACAACATCACACCACACAGCCTAGCCTTCCAGCCCCTAGACCCACATCATGTTCCTGCCCCAGCTGTGAAGCCATCACTCCCCTTTTCTCTATCAGTGGTTGCTTTTCTGTCTCCTGGTTAAATTTCTCCTTGTATCCCAGAGCCATGTGTGTGCAGAGTGTTTTGGGAAACCCACAGCTTGCTCCTGGAAACATTCAAGCTGCTTGGATGGATGAGTACAGTCCTTCACAATTTGCTTCACCTACCTTGGTGGTGCCAAGGGGTGGAGGTGGTCCCAGGATCTCCCGCCAGGACTGGGACAGCTCCAGGCCCTGGGACAGCTCCAGGCTTTCTTCTGCTGCAGGGATGCGCTTTCGCTTATTTGTGATGGGAACCAGTGGTTGAGGGATCTTGACAGCCCCGAAGTCCTCTATGTCACCCACCTGTGGGCTGAGTATCCCCTCCACAGGCCGGCTAGCAAGAACCTGAGAGGAGAGCAGGAGGATGGGCCTGCAAGTGAAAAGCCCCACTGGCACTCCCAACACCTTCCTCTCGCCCTCTTTACCTGTTTCTTGCCTTCTGAAACAAAGAGCTCATTTATTTTTTTCTGTTTGTACACGTCATTCTTCTCCAGGAGTTTCCTGTGAAGCCAGTCTGGGTGTCGGACCCGTGGCACTGGATTCTTTACCTGCAGAGTAGCTCCAAATCACACTGCGTCCCCTGCACATATCCTTCCTCCTGTCCATCCCCCACCGCCCCATACCTGCTGTAAGGCTGCAGGAATGGTGATGATCTTCTGGATGGTGCTGCCTAGTCTCTCAATGTAGTAGTCCCAGTCCAGGATCTGGGAAGAGGCAGAGCTTGGGCAGTGAAGAAAGCCAAGCAGAAGGGCCCCCAGACACAGGATCAAACATGCCAGTAGCATCCCCAGCCCCCTGCTTTGTGAGCACAGGAAGCCACTTCTCAGGTTGTGTCTCCAAAAGGATGAGCCCCTGTCTCAGATGCAGGCTCATCTGCAGGGATGCCTCACTCACCGCACGGATGTTGAAGTCCTGCAGAGAGGGGCTCTTCAGCCATTTTCGGAGGTAGTGTTTGCGCACACTGGGCTCGGCTTGGAAGATGGCAAGGGGGATGGCCCTGGGGAAGGCAGGGAATCAATGTCCTAGCACCTCACAATCTACTCTCCCAGCTTGTGGAGATCCTCCAGGCTTCTCCTAAACTCCTGCAAGGCCACTAGGCAGTACAGTGTTATTCATTGACCTGCTCATGGCCTGTGCCAGATTCAGGTGGCCACCTGGCCATGTATTCAAGCTTCCTCCCTTCCTGCTACCTGCCCATCCTCTCTTGGTTTCTCCCACACTGCCAGAAGCCCTGGCCCCTCCAGATGGGGTTACCTCTCAGTGACTGGAGACCCTTCTGGTTTCTTGGAAATGATGAAGCGACAGCTCAGCCCTGCATCCTTCACCATCTGGTCCCCCAAAAACTCTGCCAGGCGCTTGGCAGTGCTGATGGACGTGGACTTCTGCTCCCCATAGTCCTCCAATTTGCGTGACATGGACCGGTTCTCTGAGATGAGCTCAAACAGCTCTGAATCAGGCAAGTCTGCAGCCTGAATGACAGGGAAAAAACCCAAAGTTAGCAAGAACTAATGATTAAACTTTGCTGCTGTTAGGAACAGGGAGCACCATACATAGCTGAAAGGTCTTTTTACAGGAAGCCTGGGAATTGCTTCCTAGTGCAGCTGCCAGTGGGATCCACAGAAAAGAGGGTGTGTGGGTTTCAGGCTGACACCAGTTTGTGCCACGGTTGGGCTGTGGCAGCACAGCTTTGTGTTGTGCAGGCAAAGTTAGGCTCAGAAGAATTTGTTGTAAAACAGCATCACAGGATGAGAAGGACTGTAGAGGACCAGAATTAAACATGTTTTGTCTCAAACATTCTGAGTATTGCTACACAAAGAGTGTGATCAGAGGAGAGGGTCCCATGGAGGTGTGGCAATGCTGTTCTGGGCTGATTCCCTGCCATGCTTTAATACTCATGATTAGTCTTGTCCAACATGCATCCAGGAGAAGGACTGGCTGTGCATGAAAGGGAGCAAATAGGTCCCCTCTCTCTTTTTTCTTTTTGTCCTCTTTCTCTTCCACTTTCTTAGTCTCATTGTTTGCCCTAGCTCCAGACCATCCATGTGGCATGATCAAAGCAAGACCAAGACAGATATAAGGACTGGTAATATTCTGTTTTCTTCCCTTGCTTTGCCTGAGCAAAGCAGGGCCATCATACTCTACTTCACACTTTGTATTGAACCCTGTGGTGGAAGTGGGGAGCTTGTGTAAAGGTATATTGTGGTCTGTTAGCCAGGACCTTTGAGTAGTGGTGTTGTGGCTCATGTGCCAGCACCTCTGTATGATGGTGTGCTGCAGCTTGTTAGCCAGTATCCTTGAATACTGGTGGTCTATTATGGCTCATGAGCCAGTGCCTTTTGAGGAGCTTGTGGTGGGAGTTAAGAACTTATTGAAGTGTTCCGTACAAAATTAAGGGATTGTTTGCTTCCACTCTTGTGGAAGTCTATTGTAAGAATTGGCTTGGTGACTAACACCTTTTGAGTTGAAGCAGTGGGCTGGTTGCTGGAGTTACAGTGACTGTACAGTAAAACATAAGAGTTCCTGACACATGACCAGTATGTCAACCTGATGAGAATTAATGATGAACATCATGCCCCTGGACCAATAGGTCATGACAAGGACCCAGTTAAGACTCTTGTTCCCTCCCACCCTCTTGTCTCATAGAATAACAGAATCATTCTCACAGAATCACAGAATCATGAGATGTCCTCTAATATCACCAAGTCAAACCATTCCCCCAGCAGTGCCAAAACCACCACTGACCCATGAACCCAAGTGTCACATCCACACAGCTTTTAAATTCCTCCAGGGATAGGGACTCCACCATTGCCATGGGCAGCCTGTGCCAGAGCTGGACAATCCTTTTGGAGATGAAATTATCTCTATAACTCAACCTAAACCTTCCCTGCTGCAATTTGAGGCCATTTCCTCTAATCCTTCTCCTTGTCCTAGGGAGAAGTGCCCAACTCCCACCGGATTCCACCCTATTGTCAGGGTGCTGAGGAATGTCTCCCCTGAACCTCCTTTTCTCCAGGCTGAGCCCCTACAGCTGCTCCTCCTCAAGACTTGCACTCCAGCCACTTCCGCAGCTCTTTCCCCTTCTCTGGACATGCTCCAGCCCCTCACTGCCTTTCTAATCATGAGGGGACAAAAACTGACCCCAGGTTTCAAAGTGCCTCACCAGTGTCCAGTACAGGGGGATGGTCACTCTCCTGGTCCTGTTCGCCATGCTATGACTGGTACAGGCCAGGTGCCATTGCCCTTTTTGTCTACCTGTCATGTGTTCAGTCACTGTTGATTAGTGAACCCAGAACCTTTCCCGTCACGTGCCTTTCAAGACCCTCTGTCTCCGCCCTGGAGAATTCCATGGCATTGTTCTAACTCCTGTGCAGGACCTGGCACTTGACCTTGTTGAACCTCACACCACTGGCCTCAGCCCATGGATATCCCTCCAGCCTATCCAGATCCCTCTGCAGGGTTTCCTGCCTTCCAGTAGAGTCACACTCTCACCCTGCTTAGTGTCATCTGTGAAGTGTCTGAGAAAGAGTTGTAGGGGACCACTGACTCTGTGAAGTCTACCCTCCCCACAGTGCCCGACCAGCTCAGTCACTCCTTCCCAGGCTCCACCTTGGAGCACAGATTTGCTGAGCTGTGCCTACCTTGCTGTAGAGCACATCCAGCCAGTAATCAGCCACCTTGGCCACAGAAGCATAGACCTCCTCCAGGGTGCTGCCTTTCAGAAAGGCTTCGAACACAGATGACTGGAATATCTTCACGAGCTGGAGTTCTCCCCGGCGTTTCACCTCAAACCCCTTCAGCTCAGCCAGGGACCCATCCTCATTGAACACGGCATACCTAGGACAGAGTGTCAATAAACCTGGTCTGCACCAATGGACATGTTCCCCAGGGTGCCACTGGTGTCCCTCCTGCCAGGCTGCTTCTCCCCATGCCACCATCCAGCACATTCAAAGGAGCCACAGCAGCACCTGGATAATCTCAAGTATCTACAGCTTCTCTAACAATTATTTTACCTTGGTCTGGGAAAGGACATCAGCTCTTGCCCCAGCTCATCCACACTGACTCATCAAACCACAGGGGAAGGGACCTTAAAGATTATCCAGTCCCACGTCCCTGCCATGGGCAGGGACACATTCCACTACACCAGGTTGTTCCAAGCCCTGTCCAGCCTGGCCTGGAACACTGTGGGGCAGCCACAGCTCTCTGGGAACCTGTGCCAGGATCTCATCACCCCCACAGCCAAGAATTCCTTGCCAGTATCCCACCCAGCCCTGCTCTCTGGCAGTAGGAAGACATTCCCCCTTGTCCTGTTCCTCCNCAGAGGGGCTCCAGCCCTTGGAGCATCTCCATGGCCTCCTCTGGACTCAATTCAACAGCTCTGTGTTTTTTTTGTGCTGAGCATGCCAAACCTTGATGCAGCAGTGAGGGTGAGGAGTGACTTTAATTAGTGGAGGATGACCTTAACTATGTGTAACTAAGGGTGGGAGATGAGAGCTCAAGTGGGAAAATGAAGATGTTAGAAAGAGATTTAGAAAGAAAACTCAACTCCAGTGCTGGCAGACGGGTTGAGAGGAAACTGAATGCAGCCCTCCCTCTTGCCTTTTCCCTTGCATTGTTTTGCTTTTCACAGCCATGAAAATTATCTGTATGTCAGAAATAAAACCCAAACCACCATTGTGAGAGTGATCAGTGAGGAGGGGATACTCAAACCTGCTTGATCAAGCCCTTCACTCACTTGCCCATATTCCCACTGGCACAGCCTTTCCTTCTTCCACCAACCATGGTGCCTGCACCCACCTCCAGGCTGTAGTGCTTGGACAGTGATCAGGTAATAAATGCCCTAAGATCCCTAAACTATAGGAATCCAGAGACCCTGAGGGGAGTCCTACAAATACAGCCCACTCAGAGCTGAGCAACGCTTTGACTCCTACATAAGGGTCTGAATGCCTGGAGAAGGGCATTGGCAGGGGATTTTAAGCAAACTAGTCCAGAATTGTGAGGACAGAGGATGCTGGGGACAGCAACAGCATGTTTTGGAGTCAGACCCGGGTCTGTGGGCTGCCACTCAAAATAATGGATGCTACTGCTGTAGCTCACATTCTTGGTTAGTAGGTGGTTGTTGAGAAATCAGTGAAGTTTGGGTACAACTACCCTATGACAGTAATAGCAGATCCTGTCCTACTTACAGATGGAGAGGGAAGGGGAAACACGTAAGAGAAGTGTTACTGGAAGTCTGTGAACTGTTGAGAAATAGGAAGGCAGGAATTGCTGAGTTTAAACAGATTAGACTGAATACCAGGAGTATTGGAAATTCTCAAAAGTAAAGTCAGTGTTGTCCTGCACATCTCAGAGCCAAACAGGGAGAATTCTGGTCACTAGGCTGGAGAAATGTCATTTTGCTGTTATCTGATAAAATTTACTGCCATAGTAGCTGGATTCAAAGATGATCTGATGTAAGGAAATTGTCATTTAAAGCCAGTGAGTCAAATGCTGCTGACTCTGGAGGCAAGGACCAACACGCCTCACATGCACAAAGGCAACAAGATCCTTAGTCTGTTAAGGCAGGGAAAGAGACAATATTCCAAGCTTCGAAATCTCACCTTTTCTTCAGCTTCTTGCCCTCCTCTTTGGAGGCTGGAAGGATCATGGCCAGGTATGGACCATCCACTTCAAAAAAGATGCTGTTCTCTGACCGTGTGATGTAGGTGAGTGAGGCTGGATCCTGCAGTTCCTGGTACTGGTCGTTTGTGAAGCCTTCCTGTGGCACAGTCCCAGAACAGTTTCAACCCACAGCCGTCTGGTCACACCAGAGGATGCCCCTGGGACACACTCTGCCCAAAGGGACATCTGAACACCCCTCAGGGAGATATAGCACAATTTAGGACTCAAAAGTCAAAACACCTGTCCTGCCTGTTGAGAAGAAAAAGGCTAAAATGATATTTTCTTGTCTTATAGAGCCTGGAGTGGGCAGAGGATAGGTTTAGACCTTGCCCTGGACTCCCTGTCTGCACAGGTAAGCATGAACCTAACCTGGTCTCTTACAGACCCCCCAATCCTCTGATGGGGGATATTGAGCCTCTTTCTCCACTCATGCTTTCCAGGGCCATCACCTCCGACATCTCACTCACTACATAGGGAGGGGAGCTCTCCCTACTCATCAGCTCTCCATCTCCTTTTCCCAGGTTGCAGCGCTGGCCTGGATAGATGCCAGACTCACCTTCACCAGGATGTTCAGCATGGCACCCGGGTAAGAGATGGTCACTTTTGGCTTCTTGATATTGGTTGACTTGATGATGAAATTCTCTGGGAAGCTGTTGGGAAGGACACACCAAATCCCATCGGTATCCAGTTCTAGAGGTCTCCTAAAGAAAGGAAGGAAGGAAGGCAGGTCACTGTCAGGAGCAGAGTGGATGAGAGGTGAGGATCACCTCTGTATCTCCCATGAAGACAAGAGCAGCCTGTTGCATCCACTCTATTCCCTTCTACAAAGCAAACCCTCAAATACAACAGCAGCATCAGGAATCTGAATGCTCATAGAATCAGAGAATCACAGAGCACTTGAGATTGGAAGGGACCTCAAAGTTCATCTCATTCCAACAATTGGGCAGGGACAACTTCCCCTAGAACAGGTTACTACAAGCCCTGTCTAACCTGGCCTTGAAACACTTCCAGGAATCCAGGGGTAACCACAGCTTCTCTGGGCAACTTGTGCAGAGAAAAGTTTCTTCCCAATATTCTGACTCCACACTCTGGCAGTGGGAAGCTATTCCCCTTTGCCCACCACTCCTGGCTGTTGCCCAAAATCTGTCTCCACCTTTCTGGGAGTCTCTTTAAGCACATAAAGGGGCTCTAAGATCTCCCTAGAACCTTCTCTTCCCACATCTGTCCTAGATGCAGACAGATCTTCTTGACCTCAGCACACACTCACCCAATCTGCTCGATTAGCTCTCTGGCCTGGGTGATGATATTTGCCCCTGTGAAGCAGACAATGCCAGCCATTTCCATAGAGTACCAGCGAGCTCTGTGGGCACAGGAGACACAGTTAAAAGCATGACATACTCCCTCCAAAACCTAGCTATGGAAGGGCAGGAGGATCCCCTGGGAAAGAGGGGCAAGAAACGCAACACTGGGCCTTGGAACATTGCTCTCCTATGAAATTCTCCACTTATGATTGTCCTAGGGTGACGTTATGATGTTTGTATCCCCATTCGTGTGTGCTATTTTTGCTGGATATCATGCTCTGTGCCTTTAAGACTGTGTCTGAAGAGTGAATGTTTTGTTTTGGTTTTGTTATCAGCCTCTCCCCCAAGGCTGGCGGGACACAGAGACGGGCAATACCTGGTGCTGTTTTTGCTTTCTTGCCTTTGCTTTTCGCTCTGGCTCTTGCTTCTGCTTGCTAATAAGCTAGTTTAGCTAAACAGTCCAAATTTTTCCTGGACTGTTTCTCCTTTCCTTTTTGGACCTACTCAAACCTGCTCCAGACTGGGACCTGGGAACATCGGAAGTCTGCAGCAGCTGCTCCAGCACCAGAGGGATTGATAACCGAGTGACCACCCCTGAGAGATTCTTTCTGAATTTGTCATCTTTTTCAGAGCAGTGAAAGACTGGTACCACCTAATATTGTTCATTTTGCGTATTGGGGGGTGCTGTGTCTGTTAAATAAACAGGTTCTTTCCACTTCTCTCCGAGGAATCCTTCCCAGACTGGTGGGGGGGAGGAGCCATGTGGGTTTGTTTTCTGGAGAGGCTCCCTTTGGAGAGTCTCTCCCAAATTTGCCCTATACCAGGACAATGATGCTCCAGAAAAGCTGAAAATCCACTAATAGACAAGATTCCCATCATTCAATTTCTGGTATGAGTCTCCAGGATAAAGAACAATGGGTAGAAGCAAAATATGAGTTTTATAGGCAGGACCTATTCTCATCTTGGTGCTTCAGAAAGCAACTACCTCACCAGGACAATCCTGGTTTCCAAGGGTCCTCTCCAGAGGATGCTGGTGGCCCAGGGGAGACTTACCCTTTCCGCATGACATATCCATAGAAAGAGTTAAGGATGCACTTGTGAGCCAGCTGCAGGGAGTCATAGAGGATCTCCATGTTCTTGCAGCGTTTCACTTCAGAGGCATCTCCTGTCTCCATTGCTGCAGACAGCTTCTTCTTCCACACCTGCATGTCAAGAGCAGAGTCAGGACAATTCCACATATCACTACTGGAGGCACCCAAATGGTTTACACTCAGTCCTGGTATAGCATTGCAGCTCTACAGGAATATCTTTGCCAAAGAGCAGCATCATGAGTTAAACATCCCATTTGCTTTTGCAGCACAGAAGAAATTCGCCAGAGGCACTTTGTCCTTTGTCAGGAGAGACTTGCAGCTCCCATCACTGACTGGAACTCAACCATCCTGTACCATACGTGTGCAGGGAAGAACTCAATACACTGCTGGCTGCAATCCATGATGCTCAGCTAACAGCAGAACCACTAGTGTAGGAAAATCTTCTGTCAACCCTGGGATCATGGCAAAGGAGGCAGCTGAGAGAACTGCAAAGCAACAGACTCTTAATTTAACTCTGACAGATGTAGAGCCCCAGAGTCTCCTAGAATAGTTTGGGTTGGAAGGGACCTTGAAGCTCATCTCATCCCACCCCCTGCCTTGGGCAGTAATACCTTTTACTAGATCAGGTTGCTTTAAGTCCCATCTAACCCAACCGGTCGTGGACACTCTGAGGGATGGGGCAGTCACAGCTTCTCTGGCCAAGCTGTGCCAGTGCCTTACCTCCCTCACAGGGAAGAGTTTCTTCCCAGTAACTAATATAACCCTGCTCTCTATCAGTGGGAAGCCAACAGAGTAATCCTTTGAGATTTTCATCAAGGCACAAGAAGTCTCCAGGCTTGGCAAGACAATTTGACCATCAGCCAGGCTTGGTACCTTGTGCAGCCCCTTGAACTCATATCGGCGGTCCCGGAATGCTCGCACCGTGTCCACATAGAAAGAGTTCTCTCGTTGGCAGATGGTGGTGACTCGCTCCTCCACCTTGGTGACATGAATCTTCTTATATGCCTTGCGGCAGTAATCTGGTCAAGGGAGGAGGCAGAGGGAGGTTCTCAGGGATGGGTGCCCTGCTACAGAGGGATGAGCAGAATAGGGATAGGGAGGCAGCTAAGCATAAGGCATGGGTGAGTGGGGGACAATCCTACTGCAAAGGGAGAGGAAGATCCCAGTATGGAAAGATGCAGCACCTCTTTATAGAGGTGGAGGTCAAGGGGGAAAACAAACTAATGATACAGCCCACCTACAAACCCAGGCTCTGCCCACAGCCTGGCTGGGTGGTTCTGATGGACAGCATCCCTCCAGCTGAGAGGATAATATGATGTTTCCCTTTCATTAACTGGCTTTATCTAGCAGCCTTACAAAAAATGGAGTCATTAATATTTCAGCTCGAATCTGTGGCTTTCCAAGACAAAGGGAAACACTGATAGAGGTACCAGTGCCTGGCTCCTCCTAGGAAGCACACATGTGTCTGCTGGGATCCTGGAGAAGTTGAGACCAGCCTGACCTAACACCACGGCTCCAAGAGGGGTCACTACTCCTGAACACTGCTCACAGTCCAGGTTGCAAAACACTGCCAAGATCACAATCTTGATTCGGTCTTTTACCTGCCAGGCGCTTTTTCTCATACTTGGCTTGTTCTTCTCGGGAGAGCTCGTGGAAGGCACGGGGTGGTCCATCAGGAAACAAGGGAGGGAACTTCTCTGACTCCAGCTGCTGCTGGATGCGGTGGTACTCACTGCGGCTGGCAGGCACTGCAGAGTAGGGCAGTGATCAGTCTCTCAGGGGAGAAGCAGGAATTTGGCTCCATTTCTTTGGACTGGACTACATGGTCCTTCCTGTACTTACTGAACTCTCCTCTCCACTGCCACGTCATCCGGCGCTGACAGTTGGCACCCGGCTTGTTGAAGTCACAGGCAGCACAGGTGGCCTCATCCACCATGGCCGAGGGCTGGATGCAGTAACAGACACATGGGTGTTAGAGAGGACAAGTCCCTAAATGACAACTGTCATGAATTGCAGTGCAAAATGTAACCAAAAAAGGAATTCAATCACTGTCTGTTGGAACTGGGATGGGGGCATGATGTAATCTTCTGTTAAGCCAGCTGATAAGAAATCAGCAAGAGCAGTTTCTTTATCTGTTCCATGACCCATCCTCCCTCCAGGGAGAGATCTTCTGCTCATGGGCCATTGAGTCCACTGATAAACTTACATCATCCCATTGGGAAATGCTCCATCCAGGGGGAGGGGCCAAGCCCCTCTACCTGAGATTTGGGACACCAAAGCAGCCTTTTCCACTGGACTCCCAGAGGAAGAACAGGCCCATCTCTCTTCCACTGGACCTTCAGCAGAGGGCTGCACTTTCTACAGGATCACTGCTTCAACAGAGCCACAACTGCTACTCCAGGAGGGCTGCAGCCACTGTTCCAACTGGATTGCTACCAACACCCTGACCAACAGGGTGTCAGGTTGTATTCTGACTCTGTCAGTGGTTTTCTTTTTCCTTTGTATTGTTGCATATATTTTGTTTGCCTTTCTTTTTTTTTTTTTTCCTAATAAATTGTATTTCTGACTTTGAGTCTCTCACTGCTTTTGCTTTTAAACCAGAACAACAACTCATGCTAAGTGGCAGGAGAACACAGGTGTGAACATTAGAGATGTTATTCAGTGAGTTCCCCTTTCCAGAGCCTTTCACGAGCACAAGGCCCTCAAAACAACAGCTGGGTTTTTGGGAAGAGCTCTAGCTAAAGCTGTAGCTGAGTCTCTGAAGACCTGCCATCCAGAGAAGGACAATAGAGCTGGGGAAGGGGCTGAAGCACAAGTCTTATGAGGAGCAGCTGAGGAAGCTGGGGGTTTCAGCCTGGAGAAAAGTAGCTCAGAGAGAACATTCTTGTTCCTACAACTCCTTGACAGGAGGGTGAAGCCAGGATGGGGGTTAGGCTCTGCTCCCAGAGAACAAGTGAGGAAACAGCCTTAAGTCGTGCCAGAAGATGTTTAGGTTGGATATTAGGGAAAAATCCTTCATTGAAAGGGTGATCAGACACTGGCACAGGCTGCCCAGAGTGGCATTCTCCTGAAAGTACTTAAAAGTCATGTGGATGTGCCCCTTGGGGACATGGGTTAGTGGTGGCTTTGGCAATGCTGGCAGAGTGGTTGGACTCAATGGTCTTTTTCCAACCAAAATAAATCAGTGATTCTACAGTTCCATGGCAGCTTGACCAAATTTCACACCCAGCCTTATCTGCTTCCCCTGCCCTGTGCATAAAGTCCAGCCCTTGCTTTTAAGGGGATCCAGAGGGTCCATCAAGGTCATCTGGAGGTCAGATTAGGAGAGACAATTGATGTTACCCACCTGCAGCCTGTTGGTCAGAATGATGTTGGGGTACATGGCCCCCACATCCAGATGATAGATAAGAGGACACTCAATTCTGTTGGGAACATCCTTCAGGGAATTCAGTTTGGCCTTGATTTCATCACAAACCTGTGGTGAGATAAACTGAAGTGAAACTAGGGCAGGAAAAAATTAATGAGTCAAGTACTTGATGAATTTGGTTCTTCTTCATAGGGACATCTGCCACAGGTTCTGGGGATGGATCTAAAGGACCAAAGGAACAGATCAGGAACTCGACCACTGGTGCTTTAGCTTTTGATTTGGACCTCCAGGATAAGCTTTTCTGTAGGGATACCTGGCAAGTGGGAGCAACTGCTTTGTAAATATGACTCGATCGAGGACCCTTTCAGTGAGAGTTAATGGAGACAACAGTAAAGACCAGAGGTCCCAGTCAGTGCTGGCCTCCAAGAAACTCTACACTTGGATTTGGAGAGGAGCAACCTGCACTTTTGTAGCTGATAAGAAATGGAGAACAAGATGAACAAGAGTATTTGGGATATCTGAGGCGTCAGCCTTCTCACTAAATTCCTTTCCAGCTCTTTCAGAGCTTTGCTCCTGGTCGAACCTGTGAAGGGAAAAGCAGAAACTGAATTCCTCAGATGGGGCAGAGACTCTGATCCCCAGGCTGGGCTGCTTAGTCTCTCTTTGTAGAGCATAAACCAAATCCAAACAAGCATTTCAGAGCTGCAGTCCCATTTTCCTGCCTAGCTCAGCCATGCTGTGGGTGCTATACCTCCTGGAAGTTGGTGACCTGAACCAAGGGCAGACCCTCCTCTTCCTCGATGGCATGCTGCAGGGTCTTCTCCACATGTTGCACCAGGAAGTCGAAGGCAGCAGGATTCTACAGGGACATGGAAATGGCAGTGAGGCCATAGGCAGCTGTCCCTGACTGCAGGCTGGCAGATTCTGCCCTGCACTCCTGTCTCTGCTTGACTTGGGGACCTCTAAGCTGTAAGGGACATGTTGAGGCACTGCAGGAGGTGATGGAAGTAGCAGAAACAGGTTAAAAACCCTCAGGAAGAGTTCAGAAGACGCTCCATTTGGGAGAGGGGACAGGACCCCAGGCAACAGAGGCTTAACTTCCAAGAACCAGTGGCTGAAAAACAAACCCAAAACCCTACTTCACCACCATCCCCTGCTGTTAACAAGCTCTGCATTGCTTGTTCTCCCAACGAAGCACAGATGGCCCTTTAGAGATCTCCTCCCATCCCAGCCCAGCTTCAGGTAGCAAGGGTCTCCTGGAGGATGCCAAGCATTGGAACAGGCTGTTGAGGTCAGTGGTGGAGTCACCATCCTTGGAGGTGTTCAGAAGACATGCAGATGTGGCACTTGGAGACAGTGGTGGCCTTGGCAATGCTGGGTTAATAATTTGACCTGGCAGCATTAAAGGGTTTGTTGATTTCTGTGATTCTAAGTGCTGCCCTAGAAGCCCAGCAGGTCAACAACAGTGGAAATGTTATCAGTCCCCATCACAGTGATCCATGAGGACAGGGGCTGGCTGCTGGCCCATTACCATTTTGAAGCGGCAGGGAATGTCACTGCGGAAGACCCCAGATTCCAGTGCTTCCACGTGGCCTCCCACGTACGTCTCCGAGTCCAGCACATGTCCATCTTCTGTAAGTTTGTTGAATTCTTGCTCCTGCTTGTTGGGGAAGATGATGTTGGCATGGTAGGCCTGAACCATCAGCAGTGCCTCGCACAGTGTTCCAGATCCTTTTCTTAACACCTGCACGTGAGAAACAAAATCTGATTTCAAATTCAAAAGTAGTAGATAAGTATCAGGAGGAAATTCTTCCCTGTGAGGGTGATGAGGCACTGGACTGGCACAGGTTTCCCAGAGAAGCTGTGACTGCCCCATTCCTGGAAGAGTTCCAGGCCAGGTTGGACAGGGCTTGGAGCAATTTGGTCTAGTGGAAGATGTCTCTGCCCTTGACAGGAGGATGGATGAGATTATCTTTAAGATCCTTTCCAATCCAAACCAGTCTGTGATTCTGCAGAAGTGCTATCCCAGCACTAGCAAGACTGGACTGTCACACGAGCTGGACAGCTTCAGCTGGTGACACATTTGCATCACTCCATCAAGTGCCTTTGTCAGCTCCACCAAGTGGGAACAGACTGACATCTTCTACATGCTTAGCATTGACAGCTTCCTCATCATCCTCCCTACAGCTGACAACAGCCATCAAGAGACCCCACTTTGCATGGCCACAACTGCAAGTGAACTTGGCTGAGCATGGAGAACCAGCCATACTTTCTTGCTCCAGCCCTGCACTGCCAAATCTCAGGTGTCTTCTTATAGAAACCTGTCTCCAAACAGGGAGCAGGAGTAGGAGGTAGAAGTAGCCTCTAAATCCACCCTCCCTTCCTCCCTGCTGCACATGCAGAGTGTCTAGGCAGGGGGAATCAGATCTGTAGCCAGAACATCCCTGTAGCGTGGGAACCATGGCACTTCATCCAGCAGAGACCATCATTTTGGGAAAGCACTCACCTCATCAGGCTCCATGGGAATGATGGTACACAAGGCAAAAATGAAAGGATGCACATATTTCATATACATGTAGTAAGTAGCAACAGCATCAGACACTGAGTAGGTAGCCAGGGTCTGTCAAGGAACAAGAGAAGCAAATTAATCCCAATCCCATCTGAGAGAGTGGCTCAATGACAATGATCTTTCACTGCTTCCTGCTGGACATTCTCCTATCAGCAGGAAGAAGAAAAAGGTGTATTTCTCCATAGCCTAGGTTGTAAAGAATAGTGTATTTTCTTCCAAGGCCATCCTGCTTTAGCTCTAATCAAACAGCAACATGTCAGCTCTAACTGAGAAGGAACAGGGAAGATGATTTGAAGGCACAGAATCCACCCAGTGTGGATCTCAGGAAGCTGCTTACAGGGCTCAGCAGAACTTCCTGCCTGTGACACCTGGAGCACTAACCCTCTCCTGTATCCCCAGCAGGTCTCAGTTCTTCGTGATGTTTCTGATTTCAGTGGTATTTTTCACCCCACATTGATGCAAATAAATACAGAGAAGGCACAGTGCAGTGTCAGGACCAGAACCACTTCAGGGAAATCCTGTCCCTTCTCCCTGTAAGCTCTAAGGCATTGGAAGTCTGAGAAGACAGATTCAGTTCATTTCTCAAAATCCATTCTAACTTACAGACTCAGTCATAGTGCAGCTGCTCTAGGCTTGTTTTCCCATAGAGCACAGGGAGGGAATACCTGAGGCTCCTCTGTGGCCATCCGGCACATCTCCTCAGGGTCCAGCTCCACTGGATCATAACCCAGTTTTGCTTTAGCTGCTGCTTTCAGGTTGTGACTTCCCACTGGGAGGTAACTGTCTCTCTTCACCCACCTGGTCAGAATCAGGAAAATATCAGTTTGTGCAGAGAAATCAGGCCTGACGTCCAAAACAGGGTCAAGATTGTGAAGGGGACCTTGACTACCATGAGGATCTCTTATCAAGAACAGCCCAGCATCCAAGAACAGTGGGGAGTATACAAGGCTGTCCAACCTTAGCTAGCCCAACCAGAACAACCCCTACTGTCACCACCACTGCTCGTAATTTCCATCTTCCAGCTCCCTCAGTGGCTTTAAGGTAAGTACTTCACCACTGAAGAACACCCCAACTGCAAAAACTGCAAAGGACATCCAGCTATGCTCCAGAGCCCAGACTGCTCAAATGGGAAAAACCCATATAAAACCCCAAAGTTCTGTCTCTCCCCTGTGTCCCCTTTCCTCTTCCCTCTACGTCAGGAGGCTGGTAGGGGAGGCTATAGTCCCTTTCCCTGCTCCAATGGCCAGATCTTAACCCACTACCTCTCCCTCTCTCTGTCCTCCCAAAACAGCGATCAAACACCCAAGGCTGCAGAGCAAGAGCAGCCTGGGAGCCCTTCAGGGGAAGACTTGGCAGCTCCTGTGGGATGCAGTATGCCAAGGGGAAGAAGACAACACAGGAATGGATTATCACCAGCTGAAGAAAGTGACACACAAAGGTCCCAACAGACAGAATGTGCGAACAGTACTGAAATACAACCGTAGATATTTTATCTGAAGAGACAAAAACACAACTATGTGGGAAACAGACAGAATTCTGTACCTCAGACAGTCCATGTGAATGCACTGGGACGCTTTGTACTCTCCTTGGCTATCCTTCTGAAACCCAATTTCCTGATACATATTAATTCCATGAGCTGCTGCTCTTGCTTCCACAAAGGGCCTGGGGAAAGAGGCAGCATGAAGAGAAGGAGCAGAACAGCTATTTTCCAGTATCTTCAACAATGGTTCTATGACCACTTTGCTACAAACTGCCTAAAGAATTTTTCTTGTGATTTATCTGTGTATCTGGACACAGAGAAAACTTCCTGCAGGAAAAGTAGACACATCATTCCTAGAAGTGTTCAAGGCCAGGTGGGACTTGAAACAACCTGGTCTAGTGGAAGATGTCTCTGGTCATGGCCGCAGAGTTGGAACAAGATGATTTTTGTCATTTTTGTCACCCAAACCATTTTGTGGTTCAAGAGGCAAACCTACTTGGCTTGTATCCTGGATCTGGAGGTGGAGGTGTGTGGTCCCTCTCCTCCTGCTTTCCCAGGCTCATCCGCGCACCTATTCCAATATCTTCCAGGTCTTTTTTGACCCTCTACTTGCTCTCCCATGACTGAGCTCATCCATACGCTGACATTCCCACATTGTCAAGGGTTTAAAAGCAGCTCAGGCAAGTGGATGGGACTATTCAGAAAGTCCTACTGCCAAGTTAATGACCACAGGGTTTGGTGAGGCACAGGACACGGCTGCTCCGCATGTGGCCTCATGGCCTCCCCACGCTGTCTGAGCTATGGAAGGATGTTAAGGATGGAACCTGACCTTGCCCTCAGGTGACACACTGCCAGTTTAGTCATCATCCCTGATCTTACCAGTCAAAGAAGTCTCCGTTGTATGTGACAATGATAGTAGGTTTGGTCTCCTGGATGTGTTCAAACCATCTCTGGATTAAATGAGCCTGGGATGAAACAGAAAAGACATATATTTTAGGGAACTTCATCTCCTCCACAGAGAGGTGGTGGATACCACAGTTTGTTCCACCCTTCCTCCTTCCTCTGCACCTAGCCCAAACCTGATCTCTCTTACCCTTATTCCCAAGAAACAAAAGCACAAGCAGCCCTGCTGGACCTACTGTGTTCCCCAGGGAGGCAATCTGCCAGGGAATGAGCTCTCTGGCCAAGAAAAGCTCCAGGCAGGTAAAACACTGCAGAGCAGAACTGACTTACCTCATCCGGTTCGTTAAAGACACAAAATGGACCCTCATACTCCGGCTTGGGAGTAAACTCAAAGTCTTCAATGTTCTCTGAGACAATCTCCCTGTTTGTGATCAGGTAGCCCTGAGGAGGTGACAAGGAGGTAGTGAGGAGGATTGGGATTGCAGACAGCTCAAAAATGTTGCCCAAAAAATGGGATGCTTCCCTCTTGAAAGCCTCCGCTTCTGTCAACGGGGAACATTTTGGGAGGCATCCATTGAAGCATCATTGACCATCAGAAAAGGAGGCCAAGGAGAGGCAACATGGGACACCAGGTGTTGTCTCTCTCCTGCAGAGAAACGCCAGCAACCTGGACTGGGGTCCACAAAACTCGGTATCCTGTACATCACCCAGACTTTAATGCCATTTCCACAGCCACACATCATGCAGCTGGCAGCATGGTAAGCCTGGAGACAGCAGGATTGGAGGGAAATGCTAGGCTGCTTCCTGGCTTTGCTGCCCAAGCCTGAAGGAAACTACCCTGGTATCCTTACCTGCCCATCAATCATGTAGGAGATCATCATGATCTGGTCTGTGTCTGCATCAGGAAACTTCAAAGGGAGTTTGGTTGTTTCAATATCAAAGGCAAGAACAACAGGATCCTGGGCAGGACCAAATCCATTAGAAAAGATTCCAGAGCTGACTGAAAGGGTGGTTCCCATAAAACCCAGCCCTGGTCCAGTAAGTGAACCAGAACATCCCCGTTAATTATTTTAGTGCTTTATCAACTGAAAAATCATGACCCAAGTCCAGCATTCACCCTGCCACCATGGTTTTACACTGGCAGCACATCAGACACCTGTCCATTGGGGCGGACACACAGGCACAGAGGACACCTGCCCAATGCTCACCGGCCGCTCCACAAGGTCATCTCGGCGGGTGATTTCAGGGGGGTGGGTGTTGCCCCGGTATCGCACATTGTACCAGTGAGCCTGTGGAGAGATAAGGGTGGGAAAAGTGCCTTATGGCAGGGCCACATGTCACTCTGTCCAACTCAGGATGAAACTGTGGCAAACAGGCAGCCCAGAAGAAAGGCTCGAACTATGGCGATGCATTAATCAGGTAGCTTTTCTGTGTGCCATTAACTAAGGGGAAGCTCAGCAAAACAGAACTGAGCCCTAAACATGATCTCATTGTCACCAACACTTTTGTAAAGGTGTTGGAGAGAAAAAACTTTTCTGTGCTTCAGGAGTGTGACTGGGAAAGCAAAGCTTACCACATGGATCTTCAGGTCGATGGAAAGGCGAACGTGGTAGGGCACATCATACTCCCGCATATCCACGATGTTGTCCATCTGGTTGGCAATTTTTTTGGAGGCTCCTTCCTCTTCTGTGCTTAGACTGCCCCCACTCAGAGCACTGCAAGACCAGAGGTAAAGAGCTGCCTCACCCATGCGTCACACAGAATAACTAGGATGGAAGACACCTTTAAGATCGTTGAGTCCAACCCATGCCCTAACATCTCAACTAAACCATGGCACTGAGTGCCACATCCAATCATTTTTAAACACATCCATGGATGGTGACTCCACCACCTCCCTGGGCAGACGACTCCAGTACTTTATCACACTTTCAGTAAAAAACATTTTCCTAACATCCAACCTAAATTTCCCTTGGCACAGCTTAAGACTGTGTCCTCTCATTCTGTCAGTTGCTGCCTGGAGAAAGAGACCAACCCCCACCTGACTACAACCACCTTTCAGGTAGCTGTAGAGAGTGATAAGATCACCTCTGAGTTTCCATTTCTCCAGGCTAAACAACCCCAGCTCCCTGAGTCATTCGTCATAGGGCTTGTGTTCCCAGTCCCTCACCGGCCTTGTTGCCTTCCTCTGGACACGCTCAAGCGTCTCAATGTCTTTCTAAAACTGTGGGGCCCAGAACTGGACTCGAGGTACTGCCCAAGCAGTGCTGAGCACAGGGGAAAAAGGACCTCCCTGCTCCTGCTGGCCACACTATTCCTGATACAGGCCAGGATGCCATTGGCCTTCTTGGTACACTGCTGGCTCATGTTCAGTCTACTGTCAAGCAGCATCCCCAGGTCCTTTTCCACCTGGGCACTGTCCAGCCACACCATCTCCAGCCTATAGCATTGCACGGAGTTATTGTGGCCGAAGTTCAGGACTTGGCACTCAGATTTATTAAACTTCATCTTACTGGACTCTGCACATCCATCCAAGTGTTCCCAATCTCTTCACAGAGCCCTCCTACCTTCCAACAGATCGACACATGCCCCCAGCTTAGTGTTGTCTGCAAGTTTACTAACGATAGACTCAATACCCTCATCCATATCATCAATAAAAATACTAAATAGAACTGGCCCCAGCACAGATCCCTGAGGGGCACCACTAGTGACTGGCCGCCAGCTGGATGCATCACTGTTCACCACCACTCTCTGAGCCTGGCCATCCAGCCAGTTCTTAGCCCAGCAAAGAGTGCTCCTGTCCAAGCTGTGGGCTGACAGATTTTCCAGAAGTATGCTGTGGGAGACAGTGTCAAAGGCCTTGCTGCAGTCCAAATAGACAACATCCACAGCCTTTCCCGCATCCACCAGGCAGGTCACCTGGTCATAAAAGGAGATCAGGTTGGTCAAACATGACCTACCCCTCCTAAACCCATGCTGGCTGGGTCTAATACCCTGGCCATCCTGTAAGTGCTGTGTGATGACACTCAGTATAAACTGTTCCATCACTTTACCGGGTACTGAGGTCAGACTAACTGGCCTATAATTACCAGGATCCTCCTTCCCATCCTTTTTGTGAATGGGCATAACATTGGCCAGGTTCCAGTCATCTGGAACCTCAACAGCGAGCCAGGACTGTAGGTAAATGATGGAGATCCCTCGTCAGCCTGGGATGGATCCCATCTGGTCCCATCAATTTATGAACATCAGAGTGGCTCAGCAGTTCTCTGACTGCTTCCTCCTGGATACTAGGGCCATTGTTCTGCTCCCTCACACCATCTACCAGCCCAGGAGGACAGCTGTCCTGAGGACAAGCCATCTTTCTACTAAAGACTGAGGCAAAGAAGGTGTTAAGCACTTCTGCCTTCTCCTCATCTGCAGTTACTAAGTTCCCTCCCACATCCAGTAGAGAACCGAGGTTAGTCTTACCCTTCCTTTTGCCGTTAATATACTTGTAAAATAATTTTTTATTATCCTTCACAGAAGTTGCCAAATTAAGTTCTAACTGAGCTTTGGCCTCTAATTTTTTTCCTACATGCCATAGCAACACCCTTAAATATTTCCTGAGATATCTGACCCTCCTTCCACAGATGATACATCCTCTCTTTATTCCTAAGTTCCTTCAAAAACTCCTTGCCCATCCAAGCTGGACACTGGCCTTGCTGACTCATCTTTCAGCACACAGGGACAGTCTGTTCCTGTGCCCTCAAGATCTCTGTTTTGAAGCACACCCACCCTTCCTGGACCTCTTTGTTTTTAAGGGCTGCTTCCTAAGGAACTCTCCAAATAATTCTCCTAAATAGGGCAAAGTGTGCCCTCCTGAAGTCCACTGTGAAAGTTTTATTGATGCTCCTTCTTTCTTCACTAAATATCAAGAACTCTAAAATTTCATTATCACTATGCCCCAAACAGCCTCCAACTACACCTCCCACGAGCCCATCTCTACTTGTAAACAACATAGTCCCTCTCCTGGTGTCTGTGTACCAGGGATGCCCACTGGCACTAGGAGTCAGGGACAGAGAGAAACAGAAAATGGATTATTTCTGCCCTGATCACAACTAGAAGTAAGGTTGCCCACTGCCTCTCTGGGTCCTTTCACAGGGAACAGGTAAACTATTTGACAGGCAACCAGAAATCCCACTCCATCAGCTATGGGGCCTCTTGATGTGCAGCACGTTGCTGGAAGAACCATCCTGAAGATGGGGGCACAGAGGCCTAGCAGGTGTCAGACCCAGGCAAGGCAACAACTCTGAGGACAGCTGGGAAATAATCAAGAGGGTCTTAATTATTAAGTGGGTGGTGAGGCACTGGCACAGATGGCCAAGAGAAGCTGTGGCTGCCCCATCCCTGGAAGTATTCAAGGCCAGGTTGGACAGGGCTTGGAGCAACCTAGTCTAGAGGAAGGTGTCCCTGCTCATCACAGGTGGGCTGGACAAGATGTCCTTTAGAGATCCCTTCCAACCCAAGCTACTCCATGGTTCTAAGAATTAACAGGAGAGATTGACCAAGTCCCCTGCGGGGAGCTCCCACCTTGACAGCATGGTTGTGTAGACATCACTCGCCTGGTCTTGCTCCCTGTTTTTCTTCACAGCAGGAGAGATCTCCTTCCGCACCTTCACCAAGTCCTCCACCGTGTTGAAGGACAGCTTGATGTAGTTCCTCTTCAAGCCCACCAAGTGGTTTGGCTGCAGAACAGCAGGAAAACGGCAGCTCAGAGATGGGAACCATGAGAGAGGGGTAGAAGGCCAACAAGACTGATGCAGGTGGAATGATTGGCCAAAAAAGAGACACTGATGGGTGGGACAATAAAGCATGGAGGAGAGATTCTGGTGGGTGTGTCAAGAGCACAAGAGCAGCACAGCAAGAGCCCAGCCAGCCCTGCTGCTTGTGCAGGCACCCAAAAGTGGGATTTACCCAGGGAAAAACAGGAAGAATGGGTTGAGTATGAGCAGCATCCCCCTCCTGCAGTATCCTTCTTCCTCCAAACACTTTAATTCCAGAAATTAATGTCCTGAACATATTCTCTGAAACAGCTGATATGCTCCAGGAGAGGAATGTAATTACTGCTGATAAGCAATTAGCCATAGTAAACACACTTCTGAGATGCCATAGCACCATGAGACTTGAGCTAAGCATGCTGCTTTCTCTCCCTGCTCATACCTTCCTACATCACTAGAGTTGTGCAAAGTCCAAAGAAAACGCCACAGAGGTATACAGACCAGGTCCAAGTCCTCTTTGGAGACAGTTTCCAGCTTTGCAATCTTCCCTTGGAACTTCTTTGAGAGGAAGGAGGACACCTCCCGCTCGCAGCCCTGTCAAGAGACCCTGGGGCTGAGCAGTGCGTCTCTGTCCTTGGGAGATCATCCCAAAGCAGGCTGCCCAGAAGGTCTGGAGCTCCCCAGGATGCTGTTTCCTACCCTGGGGAGCTCAGCCCTGCCCATCCTCACCTTCTGGGTGGCAATGTAGAAGTAGGGCTTGTAGGGCAGGGCCACCTAGGAAGGAACGGACAGATGATGGTGACAGGTTCCCTGCTGGGACACCGCACCCACTTGATCCCCCCTGGTATCCACACCCACCTTGAAGCGGCTCCCATCCTCCTGGATGAAGTAGTAGTCCACTGCGCTCACTGACCGCCGGTCCTCATCCAGCACCTCTGTCTGCCCATGGGTACCAGGACTCAACAAGGTCCCTCCATGAGATTACCCCTGGATCCCCACCACAGGACCCATTTCCCCCGGGGCTTACTGAAAGTCTCCGTGTGGGACTTCCCTCTCAGTAGGGCCAGAGAAACATGGGAAGTCCAGCAGGGACATTGGACTCCTCCGCCGAGTAGGGCCGGGGTCTGCCTATGGGAACCGCCTCGCTCGGTGCTACCCTGGGTCTCCCCAGGGGACTTCCACGACGCCCTTTGTGGGGTATCTGCGTGAGGCGCTCCCCCCACACCCCGGGCTGTACCAGGGGTCTCCCCATAGGTTGCCTGCCCCCAGCCCTACCGGCCATAATTCCGTGGGACTCCCATCCCTGAAACGGCTGGGGTGTCTCCATGGGAAATCCTTCCCGGGGCCCTATCGGAGGTCTCCCCACGGGACGCCCCGTTCCCCCACTATTGCCTGCTCGCCTTCCGCCGCGGCCGGCCCGTACCGGGTGCATGTTGATGAGCCAGCCCGTCCGCTCACCGGGCTCCGCGGGCCGCTCGAAGCCGAACAGCGCGTCCAGCCGGTCCGTGCGCTGTGCCCGCTCCAGGCGCTTGAGTGCAGACAGCGCAGGGGCATCGTCACGGCCAGACCCGCCGCCGTCCGCAGGCTCTCGGGGCCCGCCTGGCCGCCGCCCCCGCCGCGCTGCCTCGGGCTCGGCGGCGTCCCGCAGTCCCATCCCGGCCGGCCCGGGCCGCACCTCAGCGGCGCCGCGGGAGGAATTTCCCGCGCTGCGGCCGGTTCTCGCNGGAGCCGGGTCCTGCCTCCGCCCAGCATGTAGCAGCTGCTTTCCCCGTTGTGAATTCAAGTAGCAGCGAAGCTGAGCACAGGTCCCAGAGTGAATCCTAAGTGGTACGTAACGTTAACCACAATTAATATTGTAACAAGATGTGCAGGTAAAACAAACAAGTTAGCAAAGAAAAGCAAGGTAGCAGGGCAAGTGAGATAACAAACACGATCAAGAGCAAGGTAGCGAGTTTTAATGGAATTTGGAAACTGCAAAATCAGCTAAAAACAGGTTAGACTGAAAAACAAGAAGCACCAAGGCATACGCTGAAGATAGAGGTAGAAAGTTCCAAAATGAGGAAGACTACAGAAGCCTTCATCAAAAGACCACCAGAAGACTGAAGACCACCACAGAATGACCTGATGCATGCGCGAAAGTAACTGCTGTAAAAGAAGGCATAGCTTTACGCAAATATAAATTTGCTAATCATACGCTGTAATTGTAACAGTGCACAGAAGGACTTTTAAAATGCAACTGAAGGCTAAAGAAGATTGAGTGAGCTTTTGGCAGAGAGATCCCTGTCAGTTCCAGCACTGAATAAACAAATACCTGCTCTATAGCCGTCTGACTAAAGAGTTTTATTTTCTTGCCCAGTTTTGGGCTTCAAGAGACACACACATATATGCAAACACAGGACACCCAGGACTCACAGGCACTGGACACACAGACAGACAGCCACCTGCAAGATGCAGCTGTCATCATCACCAGGCAC
Organism: Thryothorus ludovicianus; assembly: GCA_013397245.1. NCBI lineage: Eukaryota > Metazoa > Chordata > Aves > Passeriformes > Certhiidae > Thryothorus > Thryothorus ludovicianus. The sequence continues at coordinate 191,293 of VZTB01001936.1, forward strand.
AGGACCCACATCACACCCCAGCCCCCATTCCCACACCCCTCCCTGTGTCTGGTGTCCTCCCAGTTCACTCGTTCAGCAGTGGCAAAACCCAGGCTGATCCTTCGGGAAGGGCCAACTCCAATGGGTTTCTGGATAGCTCATGGATTAGTATCTCCCCTTTGTATAGAAAATCACGCTATGAAAAGCCAGTGTACTTAAAGGAGACAGAGTGTTGGAAATGATACAAAGTTTAACATCTTTTTATGTAATTTTAGTCAGGTTAGTTCTCCTTTGTTCAGGGGAAAAGGGAATTGGAGTCTTTTCAAATGATTGTTTCACTGGGCGAAAACTAATGAGCTTAACACCTACCTAGATTTGGAATAGCCAGCAGACACATACCAGCATTAACGGAATGAACATCAACCATCAACCTCAGACACTGCCCCCTGGCATGGTCAGAGACACCTGGTCCGGAAAAGACTGATTAGAGAACCAAGGAATGAGGACCAAATTAGCTGAGGACCAAATTAGTCTTGGAGGGGAAGAAATCTGTAAACAGTAGGAAACCAAATACTTAGAACTGTGTAACTTGGGACCAATGCTCGTTGAACCAATGAATTTCTATGAGGTTTGACTGTATAAAATATGGGTAATATCTAGTAAAAGTTATGTGTCATGGAATTGTTTTCTTTGCATATCTGGGCAATGTGTGGGTGAAATTATTTCTGTTGCACATTCTGGCCAGAATAAAGTAATGCCTTGATTCTCTAACACTAAAAATGTTTGTTGGAGAGTTTTTTGGTTTTGCCACAGTTTCGGTGACATGTTCATCCTTTCTATTTGACCTGAATTCTGTGGGTGTCAGGGGGTATGGAGGTCCCACTGAATTCTCAAAGCAGCCATAATCCTTTGAAGGATCCCTTTGTAAAATGAGTTCCCCTGTCCGAGTCCACAGCCTTCACAATCCCATATTCAAAAATCATTTGTTAAGTGATCAAATAAGTTGCTGAAGCAGCTAGAAACACCTCTGTCTACCCTGCCAGTCGGCATACCACTACCAGAGGATATTTAAGCACTCCTGCCCAGGGCATCTCAAATACACCCAACATTTCTGGAAGGAATTATAGCCCAGGGTCATTCCCCCACCTTGCAATCTTTTTTGTAGTCTGGCTATTAACTTTAGCCAGACACCCCTCAATAGCTCGGTTTTGCGAAAACAAAAAGACCCAAAGCAGAACATCTTGAGGAAGGTCTCTGCCAATCCTAGAGAGCCCCAATGACTCCCCATATGGAGTTGTTTTAACAACTTTCTTTGCAGGGTCAAAACTCCTGGCATCCACTGTTTACTGTCCTCTGTAAATCAATTTCCCCCTCTTTCTTCTGTCCCACCACCTTTAATTATCTCCAACTCCCCTGGTGGGAAAGACAGCAGCACCACCACTTCCCCCTACAAAGGGCTGAGCCACAAGGAGCAAAGGGAGGATCCCGGAAACCTCTGGCAGAAGTGCTGCCTTCTGAACCTCTCCATTGGCCAGTTGATTACCTATTTTGTCTTCTGAGTACCCTACCTGATGTCCCCTAACAAGTACTATTTCTACCTCTTCTAGTAAATTCACCACTTCCAATAGGCAAGTAATTGAGCTCTCATGAGTCAAATATTTTTTCCCCTACAAGTTAACAAACCTCTCTTCTCTCAGTTTTCCAGACTCAGGTGCCACCCCACATGCATATTTTGAATCTGTAAATATTCACTACTTTTCCTTGATACACTTTGCAGTTTTATTAAGGCATACAGTTCTGTGGTCTCTGCTGATCACGTGCATGGTAGATTCCCCTCTTCTTGCAATTCTCTTCCTTTTACTATACCATATTCAGAAACTCGTTTTCCTCCTATTACTTCCAAAGATCCATCAATAAAAGCCTTTCACCATTTGGCCAAGGGGTATCCCATAAATCTTCCTTAGCACTGGTCTGGAGATCTGTTACCTGTATAATGTGTTTCCTTTACGTTTTCTTCCTTGGGACCAGTTAAACAGGAGGCTGGGTTAAACCCTTACCCTCTTCTGAATTCTAAATTCTCCTGTTCCATTAGACAGGTTTCATACTGTAACAATCTAGTGCTGGCCAAACTTTAAGAATCCTGCCATCAGTTACCGTCAAAGCTGTGGCTGTACAATTCTGCAGACAACAGAGCCTCAGTTCCCCTTAGAGCAAAGAGTGGGGCCACCTCCTTGCCAACGGGTCAAACGTTTTAGCATTAGAATTCCTCTGGCACAGCCCTGTTTAACATGCACATACAATTCAAATTCCTTTTCTGAGTCTGTCTAAAGTTTTGCTCTTTCTGGTGTCCATACCACAACATTGGGGCTATCTGAGTTTAAGAAGTCGCAGAATAAAAAATCCTTAATCCAGATCCTATTAATCTTAAAAATTGTCACAGCTCCCCTTCAGTCCTGGGCAACGGCACCTCCAAGTTTCCCTGGACTCCCTCTGGGCCAACATACCTCAAGTCTTCAGTCAGAATATACCTCAAACCTTTTTCAACCTTTCTCTCCATCACCTCTGCCCTCCCTTCAGACACTCCAAGCTCCCCTCCTGCAGCCAGAAATGTAAGCAATTTCACAGCAACTTCTCCTACCATCTCCTCCAGTTCTCCCAACAGGAACAAGTCCTTCACTTACTTCAATAACCTAATTCCTAGGTATGAAGTAAATGCTTTTAATATCTTGGCCAAAAACGCCCGTGGTCCGCCTCTTGCCAGTCTCCTGAACGGTCTCAGGTACCCTATGAATTGCCTGGAGGGCAATTGTCAGTGCTGGAGGGATTTGGTCATCTAAAAACTGGGTGAGGCGCCTGTCCAGCTCCTCTTCCTGTGTGCCAGGCCCAGAGGGTGGAAGGACCCCAGACAAGTCCCCCATCTAGTATGGAAAATCATGCTATGAGAAGCTAGTGTTCATAAAGTTGAGACAGAGGAGTCCTGCAACTTTTTTTGAATAAAGGGAGAGAGGCAACTGGGTCACAGGTTTCTCTTTCCAGGTTTTGGAGGATGCAACCTCTGTAGTGGTGTGCCTTATATCAAATTATGTATTAATGGTTTGTTCCATGTACCCCACAAGTTTTGTATTTGGTTGTACCCTCTTCTCCCCTCCTCCAGTGGCAGGACTGTCACTTTGGAGCCTTTCCCAAGTCCTGGAAAATTCTCTGGAGGGNCTCTTGCTGCTACCTCAGCCAGAGTCCCTCCTTTCTTTGCCTTTGTCGTCACCATTCACCTGCCACGGTGCCATGCTGGGACCCACCGGGTTGGCCGAATCTGCACAGCAGAGAGAGCTGTACTGAGGCTTGTTAACAGTTCCAGGGCTAGCTGGGCAAGCAATAAAAGTGGGACCCATCATAAACCTCCTTTTATCCTAAACTCTTGGCCACATGTTGCCCTCTTCCCTTCCCCACTGTCTGAGATACTATAAAGGTACGGCCTTCCCAAACCACCTACCACATATTCCCCCTTTAACCTTTCTTCTTCCACCAAAGTTCAGCAGCTTTGGCTTGTGCAGACCCATTTGTCTGTTTCAGGAGTCAAACCTAACCCTAACCCAACTCTGGGTTCTATAACAAACCTGCAGCTTGAATAGAGACATTAAGACCCATTTCAAAGACATTAACACTCATACCCTCACCCATCAAATTATTTATAGACATTAATACACATCTTTCCTACTTTTCACTGCCTGCCTTGTCACCTGGCAGTTCTGTGTCCTGTGTTCCTATCTTCTCCCTTTTAATAACACATCCTGGTTGCACTGAGGATCCTCAACTTTTCCAGGAGCAGAGAGCACAGACTCGTGGTCTGTTTCCACAGTGTTGTGGTTTAGGAATGGTATTCCCCAATTTAGTGTTCGCACTGAAACATTCCAAATTATGCACCATCCAAATTGGAGGAACAAAAGGTAAAAATCACAGGCTGAGGTGAGAATAATTTACTGGAAACAGCAATGAAATAAGAAACAGAACAGTAACAGAAAGAGTGTTCAAGATGGGGACAATTCACATGTGAGTGCTCACCATGTGGAATCTGATGTTACCCTGATCACAGGCTTCACACTATGCCACCAGAAGAGACCACTTCCTCTACTCTGTGAATAATATGAGGTGGTACAGGATAACCCCCACCCTGGCCATTCCCCTTGTGAATACTGCAAAAATTAATCCTGTCATGGCTGGAACAAGGACACGCAGCAATGTGCTCCCCATGTGTTTCAGAGAAGGAATAAATAAAACGTAATTCCTGAGGCAGAGCCCTCATTTCAACCCACAAATCCATGGAGACATGAGGAGCATGTCACCACTTCTCTGAAGCTCCTTTGAGCTTCCCAAACTTGCCATCTCCACTTAGGAAAATTTAAATTATACCTGAGTGTGAAAAACGAGGTTCACTTGAGATGTTAATTTTGAGGAATTAAGAATTTTAGAAAAGTTAAGATTATAGTTAAAATAGATGTTGCTGTGTTAGCTAAAAAAGACAGATAAGCTTTACCCAACAGAAGTCAGATCTTAGATAAGATATCCAGGATCTAATAACTCATTGCTTGTCAATTTTATGGACAATAGCAGCTTTCCCATGATAGGAAACAGATTGAATGCAGGAAACTGCAAGTTCTACCAAGGATTCGTTTGTCACGAATACCCTGAAAAGGTAAACAGGTCAGAGCTAGGAAGACTTAGTTTACTTCATCATTCTAATTGATTCCTCATAAAAAAGACTCCTCACTCATTTCAGGAAACAAACCATGCATGCTTAATACCCTCCTTGCCAATTAGCATATGAAGCGGAGAAGGGGAAATGACAAAGGTATGAATATGCATTTGTATTTTGTGTATTCAACATTTTTGTACATAAAAGCTTTGTAATCACCTATGAAACTTGGCAGTGTGCATTAGGGAGATATCTCACGCACTGCCCAGCCACAATAAACATACACTTTGTAATTCCAAACTGTTAGAGAGTCTTTGTTCGTTAATAGATGGACATTGATATTAGATCAATGTTCTTATTTCTTTACTTCACACTCTTCTGCTAAAATTTAAAAGTTTAATAAATGGCAATAAGAGACAAAGACAATAAAGCCAAGTTTTTACGGCCAGGTGCTTGGAATTTAGCCAAGAGCACACCTATTGTGCTTGGAGATCCTCTTTAAATACCTTTTCTGTTGCATCAGCCTATTGAATATTCATATTTACCACAAAATTATTTTACATATTCCAGGAACTGTTTAGCAGGGCCCCTCCTTGGATCTGCCTTTTTAGAGCATACGTATTTCTTGGTTGTGGTTTTAGTCCCTTCTTATCATCACTTCCAATTTTGGGCTTTGGTCTACACTTTTTCAGATGGCTTATAGGTGCTTATAGCTGTCATATCAGTAGCAGGGGCCCTCATCATATGTTTGGTGGATGTTACCCAGACCATGAAGACAGTTCTATAACTTTATCAGCTATTTCATTACAATGTCTAAGTTCAGCAAAAAATCAAAACTATATCTTTATAGCAAAGTTATTCTAACCGTATACATATAGTACTCATCTTAGTATTTGCGAAAAGTCAATATTATAATATGTGTTTATAACATGAGCTTGACCCAAAAAATGTTTTTGTAGATCCTCACTGCCAGAGCAGATTGTCCTACCTTAACTGGTATGTCCAGCAGCAGGAGGCTTGGATCTGTGATGGCATTCAAATGGTCCAAAAAGGAACTGATTTTATGGATGTGAAAAATGGGATTTAAAAATATCCTACTGGTTTTCTACTGAATGTACAGCAGCTGCTATTGAGTCAGACTTTCCCTGAAGATGTAGGGAAGATGCTGTGTCTCTCTGCTATTTTTTATGGCTCTGTCAGCTGGATCCTTTGGAGTCAAGTTGCCTGTTTGCTCTTTCAGTGGATTTTGTTCATTTTGGGTAAATAGGCTGGAGAGAGATGAGGGAATGGTTTGATGTTGGGTTCATGTCAACATCTGCAGTTTGCTGTGGCTTGTGCACTAGGACAGGCCTTTGCAGGCACCCTCAGGAGCAGCAGAGGCTCTGTCAGGGGAGCAGACAGCCTCAGCACTGGATTGTGAACCAAGATCTCTTCTTCCAGTAACTTCTCACTAGGTGAGAAGTTGTCCATGGTTGTCACTGGTTGTCCATGGCTGGCATCTGAGTCAGCCAAGCAGGACAGAGCTGCAACTGGATGGTTCAGAGGGCTTATTGCTGCTCTGCACTGTGGATTTTGCATTAAAAGGTCAGAACTTGGGTGCTGGTATACCTGACTGCCCTTCAGTAGAAAAAGAAATCACAGAATCGCAGAATGCTTTGTGTTGGAAGGGACTTTTAAAAGTCATCCAGTCCACACTTCTGCCATCAGCAGTGACATCTTGCACGAGACCAGTTGCTCCAAATCCCATCCAGCCTGGTCTTGGACACTTCCAGGGATGAGACAGACACAGTGTTGAGGGTTGGGTTTCTTTCTTTTAGATTTTTTTTGCCCAGAAGTTGCTAGGAAACGAATTACTGGCTACTTACGGGTACTTATGGGTACCTAAGAAAGAAAAAGTAGCTGAAGTCAGGGAAGAGTGTGGCACCTGGCTACACTTTTCTCTTGTGGAATCTTCTCCTAGAGGGACAGTGACACGGCGAGAATATGAGGCAGGTAAAGGACGGAGGCTGGCCCAGCTGGACTCTTCTCTCCTTTTGGCATCGGAGGGGACAGCAGGCTGTTGCTTACTGCAAGGAGAATTCACTGGCACCGCTGGAGCTCAGCCCTCAGGGACCTACTACCATCTGCTCTTGTGCCCCGGGAATTCTGAACCTCACCTCTCCCTGCCCTGCTGGGAGCCGGGCCGCCGCTGCCCCGTGCCCGCTGTTCTTCCGTTTTGCTCTGGGTTTCTTTCTCCACGCTGTGGCTGCCATCCCCTGCCTTGTCGGGACGTTTCCACAGCTCCAGCGACCGCTGCGGAACTTCTGATACATCTCGTCCAGCACCCCGGGATTTTTGCTCTCTCCTGCCAGCTCTGACGGTGACTGCACCAGAGGAAAATGCCTGCGGCCGAGAAAACTGTGACTGAGTCTCTGGTTCTGTTTGTTGTTAATGCCATAGTTATTGCTGTTGTTTTGTTTACCTTTCAGAGGAATGATGGATTTGTCTTTACAAACAAGCTGTGGGTCTGCTGGCAGATAAAATTGGCACTGAGAGATAAAGGAAACAATGGGAAGGATTCCACTGATTGATGAATGGAAAAAAGGTATTTGCCTTACAAACAAACTGTAGGTTTGGTGATAAATGAAATTGGATATTGAAAGATGAAAAAAACAATGGGAAAAACCCATAAATTCCATAAGAATTAAAAATGAAAAGGGAGGGTTATATATTAGAGGGGAATCTTAGGTATCAGGCATTACGGGAAGTCTGTATCTCTCAAGTACCTCAGCCAATGGGGAAAGAGAGGGAAATGTGGCCAGGAAATTGGGATAAAAAGGAGGCTGCATCCTCCAAAAATTGGAGAGACCCCAGGGGAATGCCCCATGGCCTCTCCCTTTATTCAAATACAGTTCCAGGACTCCTCTGTCTCCATTTTGGACATAAACCTCTGGTATTTGTGGATTAATTTTCCTGATACCTTGTTATACACATTAGTAAAGAACTGTTATTCCTATCCTCATATCTTTACCTGAGGGGTCCTTAATTGAAAAATTATAACAATTCGGAGGGAAGAAGTTTACATTCTCCATTCCAAGGGAGGCTCCTGCCTTCCCTAGCAGACACCTGTCTTCCAAACTAAGACACACAGCTTCTCTGAGCAACCTGTGCCAGGACTTCTGTCTTACTTATTTCCACTGAGTTGTCATTTGCAATCAGGTAGAGGTGAAAAGCTGGAATTGCACCAATAGGGAGTGAATTTAAGGTTGAACACAACTTTCTCCAAAGCACTCTAGGCAGTGAGAAGGTGGATTCTCCAGGCAGGAAAGCAACCTGTCAGTTGGGACAGCCTCTCCAGGGTCATCTTCCCAGATTTAAAGTGGTCCATGGAATATGGGCTGGTGTTTATCTTTTGCAAGATAAACAGGCAACAAAGTTTTTATAAGTTGTCCTGGCACCCTATCAGGCTGCCCCTTCTCTTTGAGGCTTTAGCAGCAGAAATGGGACATTCCACACACAATGAAGCATTCTGCTTTAGGTCCCATGTGTGTCCTGGGCTTTGGGGTTCAGAGGGCATTGCAGGCCTTTGGCAGCCTTCCTAAGGGCTCAGAAACTGGCAAATCTGAAGGTGGCCATGTAACCATGGAAATTGACAGACTTTTCGATGCAGTGTCCTGCTTGCAAAGCTCACACACCACCTACCGGGATGCAGGTGGGTACTGTGTGAGCCTCCCTGGTATTTGATCTCTGGAGATGACATCCCTAGGGATGACTGGGTCAGAGAGCTCTGATGATGACCAGTCTCCTGGGTTATCTCTGGAGCATGCTTTGCTATTAACCTGGCAGGCTAATATAATCAGATAGAATAGGCTAGCTCTGACCTCTTGCATCCCACTCAGGAGTGGTTCAGGTGGTGGATGGACACAGCTGGCCAGCTCCTGTCCTGGTGGAGCAGAGCAGGGACAGGCATTGCCATTCACAGCTGTCAGAGGTGCAAAGGGCTGAAAGCTCTCCCAGGGAGCCCAGGTCTGACCTTCTGGGCTGTGATAGTGCCCAGGGTCACCACAGTAGCTGGGAGGAGTGTGGAGGAAAGGAGAGGCTGGTGGTGTGGAACTGGAGCTTGGGAAGTGAGAGAACAATGAAGGATACTAAAGAAAAGCACAGGAACACAGGGGAGAGCAGGTGACTTTGGAGGAAAGGGAGAATTTGAACCTGCCTGAAGAGAGGTCTCCAAGGAGCTGGAGAGGTCCTGGTGGGGGGCTGACAGGCTGAAGGATGGTGGATTGGGACTCTCAGGTCCCTGTGGCTGCTGTAACTTCAAGGTGATGAAGTGGGGGAGATGCACCATTTGCATGACCTCAGGCTGCACTTCCAAATGGAAGAAGGATCTGGTGGGCACCTGGTCAGCCTTGCTCAGGTGCCTGCTTCAGGTGTATCTGTAGATGACAGTCCCTGCTGACTTTTGCCAAAAGCTGAGCCTGTGATGGAGCACTGGCGGTCACCTGCACCAGGGAGGTGGCTCTGCAGGTGAGAGGGGTGACTGGTTTCTGGAAGGTGATCCTGCTTGGACTGACAGCTCTTACCAGGTGAGGTACCTCAAAAGTATTAGGCTATCTCCGGAAGATAGACTCCTGGAAGATCCTGCAACACACAGGTAGCCAGTTTGGGTCTGAATGGGATGTTTTGCACTGGGTGCTGCTTTCAGGGGCATAATGATATTTACAGGGAAGCACTACACAGCTTGGCATCAAAGATCAGAGCCTTGTGAGCACCACTGCCATCAGTGAAAAAATCATTTGACTTACACCCTGGGACCTGAAGCAAGCACTGGCCATGCCTGAGGATAACAATCTCTTTAATACAGATCTCTGTGTGCAGATATATGACCTGACACCTTAAGTTTTAGCTTTCATATTTTCCAGATTCTGTACTGCTTTAGTATGTAACTCTGAACTTCATAGAAAATGTCAGCAAGTTCTCTTCACAGTTTAGTTTGACAAAACAATCCTTTCCCACCTGAGAACCAAGGACACTGTTGCAGCTTCAGGACAAAAAAGTGCAAACAACAGTGAATTGAGGAGAGCAATCTGGGAGGATGGAATTTCATAACCTGAAGCTGTAATTAGACAATTAACCTGAAAATGTAAATGTAAATGGACCTCACTTATAAAAGTGTGAAACTTGTGACCTGTCATCCATCTTGGATGTAGCCACGGCCTCTTGTACTGTCCAAGGGGTGTTCTTTGAAAGCCTTTTAATAAATACCTACTTTATGCCTTGAACACTGTCTAGCTTATGTTCCAGGGAGCCTCTTTAGGCATCAGACCCACTTGGACCAGTGCCACTAGAGGGAAAACATTGGTTCATCCCTGCATCTCCTGGGCGGCAGAGCTACTGGGGTGGCCCTGCAGAGCAGTTCCTGGAGCTCTAAGATGTGTTTCTCCCACTAATTTGTAGGTTATATTTCACAGTTGGAAGTTCCACATGGGGAAGTTTATGTTTTCCAAGCGAGCTGTTGCCCAAAATGTTGTTGGCTGCTCACTTTTTTTTGAGTAAAGCCTATGTTGATCCCACTCTGTCTGGGTATAGCAGCAGGGAGGAAAGTGGCCACAGGCAGTTGAAATGTTTAGCCAGGACAAATTAGGGATGTGAGCAAGTGGAATTTACCTTTTCAGGAACTTAAAAAATGGTGCAATATGTGCTGAGTTAGTGCAGTGAAAGTGAGGAGACACATCTGGAGGAAGAATTGCTGTAATTAACAGGTTCTTAAGGCACATCTGACCCTGCAGGTGACAGCCAGAATCAGTTCCAGGTTGCCTGCTCTGTGTGTGGGTGTGACAGTGTCTTGCCAGGACTGGCAAAGGCCTGACCTGCTGGAGACAGGAGGAGAAGTCTGAGAATGTTTGCAGCACCCCCAGCAACAAGTGTGGTTCTGGCCCTGCTCCTTGCTCCTGCAGGATGCAACCAGGCTGGCATGGGCACTGAGCCCGCCTGGCCCACCCTCAGGGTCTGTCCCTCTCCTGGGATCGAGAGCAGCTCCAGCCACCTGATGTGTTCCTACTATGGCAGTGTATAGCACTGGACCCCCATCCAGTGGCCCATGTGCTGCAGTCCTGCCTTCCCCCAGCCCTGCAGTGCTCCTTCCTCAGGCACCTCAGCTTCAGGTGAGACCTTCCCTCTGTGCTCCTCAAGGAGCATCTGTCAGGGGTATGCAAGGGCTGGTCACCAGCTCCTCAGTCTGTGTCTGGAACAACAGGAAGACATCATCCTTTATGCCTCATATTTGTGAGAAGAAGCCATCCTCCAGCAATCTTCACCCAGCCTTCCTGATCCCATTAGCTGCACAGATCCCCTTGGGTGCCATTGCATACTCATGTGCTGTGACTTCCACATCTTCTCTCTTCTCCCATGACCCTGCAGCTCCAGCAGCCTCGCTCACCAGGCTGTCAGTGAGGACCAGGGCACGACCTGACCTGATGATTCCTCATCTTCTCACACCTCCCTGGTGCACACACAGCCACAGCCACCTGGCTCCTTCCCATCCTGCCTGTGCTCCTGGTCAGGGTCCCTCTCCAGGAGCCACCCCAATCTGCATCCACTCTCCCTCCCCCCTTTGGAGAAATCTTCACTCAACTCCCCCAGCCCACTCTGCACTTACTTGTTGGTATACTGCACAAAAAGCAGCTGGAGGTGATTTTGCAGTGCTGCAGGGTCAGGTCGTTCTCCATCTGCCTTCTGTTGTAGTGCAGCGTTCCTATTTGGGGGGCCTGAGAGGAGCCCAGTGCCTGGAGATCTTGCACTGAGACACCAGCACTGCGAACATTCTGCTCTGCGAAGTCCTGATGAAAATACAGAACTGGCTGGGACTATCAGCTGAGGTCTGCTGCTGTGCCATGGCATCTGTCCCAGCCCCCTCAGAAGATCCAAGGCTCTGGCTCTGTCGCTTCCCAAGAAACTGAAAGCGCTGGGTAATGTCAGGGCTGATCCACTGTCAAAGTGCCTTCATGTCCCAGCTGAGTGCTCCTTCTGCCATGGCCCTGCCTGCACCTGCTCCCTCCCCTGGGCTGCTCCATTCACACAGCCTCTCTCCCTTGTTCCCTTCCCTTTCTGCTTCTCCCCCACCTGACTCCTCTTCCAGGACTTGCTTCCCAGGAGGAGGCAGGGCAGGGCTGTGCAGGCAAGGACAGAAGTTTTCTTGCAAGGAAACTTGAAGCAGAGTCTTCAATCCAGATGGGAAAGCAGGTCTGGGCATGCTGGAGGCTCCACCACTGGGTTATAGAGTCGGTCACCTCAGCACCTCCCCATCACCGTGTTCCCTGCATCCCCCTGCCCTCCCAGCATGTGCCTGGGCTGGGCAGTCTCTGCCTGCTCCAGGCTGCATGGGACACCCTCCGCCTTTGTCCCTGCTGCAGTGGCATGATGGGGTGTTAATTTTGGGGTGGTGGGAGGTGAAGGGCTGCAGGTTGTCATCTCCTTGAGACCTGCAGAGAAGACAGAGACCTGAGGGTTTGCAGCATAGTGGGCAGCTGCCTGGCACTGCTGCAAAGCACCACTGTCCCTCTTGGGGCAGACCCACAAGCTGGGCCCCAGAGCACCAATGGCCACCAATGGCTGAGCATCCCACCAAGCACCATGGGGTGACTGGGTCAGCTCAGGAGTGTGACATTTCAGTGACCAAGACTGCAGTGCAGGCAGTGCTCAGTGTGAGAGTGGTGTCAAGGTGATGGAGCCAGTGCCAGGAGCCCAAGAAACAGCAATAATGGTGCTGTGCGCTACTCAGCAGCTCTGTGAGGTTTCTGGGGAAGGAAGGGCCTCCAGCTATCCATTCCATCCCTCTGGGTTCCTGCCCAGTCACCCCACTGCAGGCAGAGCTGCATCTCTTGCTGTTCCTGGAGCAGAATAATCTCACAGAACTGCTCGTGCCTCATAGTCCTATCCCCAGAGTGATGTGCTCAGACCCGTAAACAAGCCAAACAACCCCAAATTTTGTCCACTTATGGTGCCAACTAAGCATAGAATCACAGACTGGTTTGGGTTGGAAGACATTTTTAAAGGTCATCTAGTCCACACCCCTGCCATTGGTAGGGACACTTTCCACTATCCCAGGTTGCTCCAAGTCCTGGCCGACCTGGCCTTGGACACTTCCAGGGATGGGGCAACAGCTTCTCTGGGCAACCTGTGCCAGTGCCCCACCACCCTCACAGGGAAGAATTTCTTTCCAATATCCAATTTAAATCTACCCTCCTTCAGCTTAAAGCATGGCCATTCACAGCTTGTGACAGAGCTTGCTGTCAGGATAATTCCCTGCCAACCCATTTACTGTCTCCTTCCAAGGCTCAATCCTTGCTGTTTGCTTGCCAGCTGCATAGGAGCAGTTTTTCACACCACAGGTAAAAAATCCTGCACACCAGGCAGGGTAATAGAGAGCATGGGTCTGCTAGGGGTCCTCACTGCCAGAAATACCATGGAGCTCTGCACTATGCCTCGGGGAGGCACAGCATCACATGCAGGAATGCTCCTTCTCAGCTGCCCGCAGACACTGGACATGGGATCATTTCTTCTTCCTTAGAATTGAGGCAGCTCCATGAGGATCCACTGTCCATCTCCCAAGGCTCTGGAAGCATATGGGTCCCTGGAACTTCCACACTGGAATGCTTCATTCTTGGGTAGTTTTTTTATTAACAGCAGTGAGAACTGCAGATGAACAGCCCAGTTAAGCATCTCATTCCACTTGGAGCAGGGAACTGAAGCTGGATATTAATGAGCAGTGATCTGCCTGTAAAGCCTCAGTGGTTGTATATTTGGGGTGTAAGAGAGCAGTGACCCGAGACAAACTATCTGTGGGGGTAAAAATCTTCCTCTGTACCCAGGGTGATCTCAAAAGTCATTCTCTGAAAATAAAGAACAGATTTAGGATATGTGATAGAAAAAGGCACAGAGAGATGCTGACACTGCCAGATGGCATGATGGGGAGGGAAAGAGGTTTCTGGGGAGAAGAAAGGTTCCAGGCAGGAGGAAGCGGAGGGTGGTGCAGATCTTTGTCTTCGAGGGAGAAGCGGAGACGTGAATCCAGAAAGAAAATGTAAAGCAAATGACCTGGGAAAGGCCGTGCCGGCGTACTTCAGGTGCGCAGGATGGCCCCGGCAGTGGTGGCCCCGTGGGACCGAGCAGAACACATTGTGTGCATGCCCGGGGCAAGCGGGGACCCCCAGCCACGCGTACACCGAGAGCGGGCAGGGCCGGCGGGGACCTCCAGCTCCGCTCCCACGGCGGGGGCGTGTCCCGCTCCCCGCCCCGCCCCGGCACCGGCCGCGCTCCGCCCGCTGCGCCGGCACCGCCGCTGCTGCCCAGGTAAGTGCGGGGGGCGGCGGGGACCCGTCCCGGGGAAGATGTGAAGCGAGGGGAGCTCCCAGTGCAAGGCCGTTGTCCAGGACCACAGCTTCGGCCAGGGGGAGCGGTCGGTGGGAGCGCTGCTGCCCCCAGGAGCGGGGCCACCGGGAGTATCGGGATTACCGGGGCGCGCTGCGGGCCCGGGGGCTTCTGTACAGCCGGTGCCGCTTTCGGGGCCAGGGTCGGAGCCGGGGACAGGCGGTGCGAAAACGCCTGTCCGCATCTCTCCTGAGATGCAGCAAATGCCCAGGAAATCAAAGCGACATAAAAATGGGTCGCGGAGAAAAGCTGCGTTTGCCCTGAACGGGGTTTAGGTCCCTGTGTCATGTCCTCCCACTAGCGTGTTCTCCGAATTTGTTTGTTTTGGAGGACCATGATCTCGCCTGGACAGGGGTGAATGTCTTTAAGCTGAAGAAAGGTAGATAAGATTAAATACTAGGAAGAAATACTCCACTGTGAGAGTAGTGAGGCAATGGCAGAGGTTGCTCAGAGAAGCTGTGGCCGCTCCATCCCTGGAAGTGTCCAAGTCCTGGTTGGACAGGGCTTGGAGGAACCTGGGATAGTGGAAGGTGTCCCTGCCTATGGCAAGAGAGTGTAGAAAGAGATGAGCTTTAAGGTCTCTTTTAACCCAAGCCATTCCATGATCCTTGTATGATTCTTCCAACTCGTGACATTCTATGGTTCTGTGAATTGCATGGTCTCCTTTGAGAGGGAACATCTGAGTGTGATGGATGGAGCTGGACTGTGGTGTTGTACTGTAGATGTTAGTCGTGAAAAAACATTGCCGGGATAAACTCCTGCCCTCCTCCAGCTCCTGTGGGAAACGCAGATTGCTTGTGTGCAATGGGGACTGGCAGTGACAGCACAGCAGGGGCTTGGCTGCCTGTGGTGGAGCAAATGAGAATTAAAGGTCTCTCGTGTTGTGAAATTATTTCAATTTTGCATCGAGCACTCTTCATCCGGGGAGAATTTCCAACATTTATGATTTTTATTGGCAAATCTTTACGATCTGAACCAAATCCCATGATTAATGATTTCCAGTCCAGCTCACAGAGGTGTGTGGAGGGCTGGCAGTGACAGAGCTGCCGAATGAGCCTTTAACCTGGAGCCGGTAAATTGCTGAAGCAGCAGCCCGGAAAACAATCCTGTTTGATTGTGCTCTGACACGGCGTTCCTGCTGCACTTCTTCGGGAGCCAGCGGGGTACAGTAAAAGACAGCTTTGTAGCTCTCTCTGCTGCCTCTGACACAAACTCCTGGTGACAAGGTGAAGTGCACCAGGGCACGTCAGTCCCTGCCCGCATCCCTCCCTGCCCGCACTGAGACGAGTCGTGCAGCCCATCGCAGGGGCCGGGAGCTGCTCTCGCTGTTTTGCAGCGTGACTTTTGCTTCTGCTTCTTGAGACCATTTGAAAGAAAATCACCTGGCAAGGCCAAACCCACTGCTTTCTCTAGGTGGGTACAAGGCAAATCTTGGACCCCACCAGGAAGTGGCTGGAGAGGTAAAGCTTTGGCTGGGCAAGCAAGGTGGAGGACAGAACAGGAGCCGAAGTAGGGGTCTTGTGCGGTTCTGAGGCTGTCAGAGTCACTGTGTGTCAGTAGGTGTCAGGGGGACACTGAAGCAGAAGCCAGGCAGCAGGATTGGAATGGATATGGAAATGGCAGGAAAGTGGGAATGGGAGGGTTGGGCAGAGGGAAGGGGAAGTTAGCTGGAGAGCTATCCAAGGGGAAGGATGGGGTGAAAAGCTAGAGAGGTAAAGAGGAGGTTGCTGTGCCAGGGAAACAAGAAAATGGGGTTCCTGTATGCCAGCCCCCTTGATTTTGGCTCATCTGCTCCATGGGCAGAAGGTGGGCAGCAGCGCATTGCATGTCTGCACAAGCAGTGTTACCGTGTCCTGCAATCAGTATCTTTGAGGTGGAAGGACAAGAAGCAGTGTCATGAACACAGGGGTGGTCCCCCAGTTGGGCACCCCATTGTAGAAGGCTGATCTGCTGGTCTGGTCTGGGAACCACAGCTGGGTGTTACGCGACTCTCTTTTCATTCGGTGTAGCGTGATTCCTGACAAAAATGTTAACTTCAGGATGAAGACCATCTGTTTTCATCCTCATATTATTTTAAAAACACAAGCTCTCCCTGCCCTAAAAACATCATGTCATGCTTTCTTCTGTGTGACTTGATTCTTTTCCCACTGTCTCCTTTTCTCTTGGCAGGCAAGTCCAGTGCCCCTCCCCGGGGTCAGAGCAGGGCTGCTGCGGGTGATATTGATAACACAGAGTGCACAGCATGGTCCATGGGGTGGAGGTAGAACCTTGGGCTCCCCAGTGCTCCAACCACGCCTGGGCTGTGTTCAAAGTCCTGTGTCCAGCGGAGAGAGCTGCTTTTTTTGGCAGCAGAGTCTGGCTTGCCCTGGAGACAGGGCAGTTTGATTTTTCTGAGCTAGTCCTTGCTGGGAAACATGGGGATTCCTCATTGAGATAATGGGCTGTGGCACCATGTGTGCTGCAGCAGGTGGAGGATGGACCCCAGGGTGAGCAGAGAGGGGAGCTGCAACTGGGGGTGTCAGTAGGACTTTGTGCCAGTGGCTGCTGTGGTTTTTGGGGGAATTGATCTCTGCAGGGTGGTGAGGATGGCAGGAAGTTGCCTGTGGGCTGTGGGACGTGGATACTGTGGCTGTGCTCGGACAATAGCTGGAGTCCAAATACTGTTTCACCACCACTCTGCATCATGAGGAGCGTGGTGTGTCCACTGTGGGGTCTGTGCTGGCTCCTGCTCTGACAGGCTTTTCCGCCCCACCAGTGGAGACTGGCTGATTTTGGGGAGAGAAGGAAGTGAGCTGTGGGAGAGTGCTGGTGCACCTCTGGGCTGAAGCCTGGTCCCTGGCAGGATCACTAGGGCCAAAAGGATACTGGAGCAGAGGCAGGTGTACTGCTTGGTGAACTGCAGGACTCTTGGGATCGACCTTAGATATTTTTATTAATGTCCTCTGCCCACAAAGCAGCTGAAACTGGCTGAGGAGTTGGAGGTGGGAAGCATCACTGGTGGCTGGGGTTGCACCACTGAGCAGAGATGGAGGAGAAGTGAGCATGAGACTGCACATGATGGCACTAATGTGAAACAAGAGTGGGCCTTCAGGATATGATGGAGAGGGACAGTCTGGGTGTACTCATCAAGGACAGGGAGATGTGGAGTCATGACTCTAATGTCTTTATAATACTGGCACAGGTGTGGGGGAACCTTGTGAGGGTGGTGGCCCACCGCTTAGTTCTAACTAAGCAGTTTTAACACTATGGGGGTCAAACTAGAGCAAATACCCAGAAATGTGAGAGAAATGGACAGTCCTTATCAGATCATACCATGGCTGGGAGTCTGGTGCGTGGGGGCTGGTGATGTGGCAGGGGTGTGTGGTGGGACAGGGTGGGTATGGGTCTGGCTGGGATGGAGCTAAGGGTGGTGGTGGGGCTGAGGGTCCACTTCTGGGTGCCATTGTGTGTGGTGAGGAGGTAGGTGGGAAAGAATGTTCTGGGTCCTGGTGGTTTTCAGGACTAGGTGGACCAGAATCCTTGTGTCCAGAGACCAGAGCCTGGGCTGCCCCATTGGACAGACTGTGTTTTGTGGGATGGGCTGGAGAGGTTGTAGTGGGATCTGTGCTGCACTTTGCTTATAGGGTGTTACCAAAACAGATCTGCTGCTGGGACTACCCCATGGCTCCTGCTGGCCTTGTGTTAAAGACAATATTTTGCACTTATGGAGAATTGGCAGTGGATAGCAGATATCCTAGTGGATAGGGTACAGTTTGGGATCAGGGCTTGTTTATTCCCACAGCAGGGACCAGAGTCAGACCCAGCTCTTCCCTGCAAGCATGGATGGTGACACCAGATGCTCTGAGGCTCCAGCTGCCCCCTTCTCTTGTGTTCCTGCTTGGGGGATGTGGGAAAGCTTGCAAAGCAGGATGTGAATGGCTGGAACAGGCACATGGTACTCTACATTCTGCAGAGCAGATGAGCAAGTTTTCCAGATGTTGAGCTCAGTCCTTAAACAAATCAGAAAAGAAATTACTTTACCTGGACCCTTTAGAGACATCCATGAAGGATGTCTCAGTAAGAAAGTGCTGAGCTGTTCAAATAGCTGTAACATCATTCTGAGTCCAAAAATTATCTGATAAAGCTCTTGAAGGACAAAGTTCTCAGGGCAGAAATATGCAAATGTTTGCAGACAACAGAACCCAGATTATTGTATGCAGAGGCAGTTAAAAATCACCACATCCTGTTCAGCGTGGAGCTGTTGGACATTGCCTTAGAACACCTATGCAACAAGTGACTGAAAGCTAGAAAAACAAAGCTGCCATTTGGAAGAGAGGTGGGGAGAGACCACACACACAGCTGGACTCCTGGCCCTGCAACAGCATTGAATTCCTGGCCAGAAGCAGCCCTAAAGAGCCTGGCAACAAGGGATGATGCTCAGAGCTGTTGAGCAAGGCAAAAGTCCCCTGGCACTTGTGCCAATCTCCAGGGGAGATCCTTCCTGACCCCAAACTGAACAGCAATAAGCTGTTCCCTGAGCATGTGAGCAAGCCATGTGCCTGACCCCTGCAGCTGTCATGTGCTCCAGGGCACAGCACAGGTGCCTAACCCCTTTCCTTCCTCTACTGGAGGAACCTCAGGGGGACTCAGCACCACAAAATAGTCCAGAAGTGGAGTATCCTGGGAGCAAAAATTAATTTCCAGTTTCACTAAGAAGTGAAATCTTTCAACATCTCCTGTTCCCATTTTTAATGAGTGCTGCATCTGGCAAATGTGTGGATGAGGAGGTCTCTGGTGGTCTTCAGATGCCTGGAATAGATCTTCTTGTTCTTTGTAGACCTTTGAATCTTTCCCACTGATACCCATCTAAAAAGGTCTGGTACCCTTGAGGGTCCCCAGATGTTAGTGGGTCCTGTCATGACAGCTGTTGGGTCCATTCTCCAAAGCTTAAGGCAGCATTAGTGTTTGATTCAGGTTGGTATGTCACCCTTCTCATAGCTGGAATTGGGTCAGATGACGAGTAGAGACCACTTCCAGCCTAAATTCTTCCATGACCATGGGCAGAAGGTGCAGAGCAAGAGGTGCCACCCTGATGGGAGGTGAATACCAGCATAATCATGACCACAACTATCTTGAGGCTGCCATGTTAATGCTCCCTCCATTAAAAGCTGTTGAGAGGTGTCATGTCTGTTTGGTTGGCCCTTTGATCCCACTCTCTTTGGGAAAAGCCACCCCAAGGCTCACACTACCTGCTTCACCTTTGTGGTTTTCATTAGTTCTCCAGTACTTAGTTTCATCCAGTACTGAAGAATTCACCCTTGACCTTGGGGAATCCTGACAGAATGTCTTTGGGCAATATCTCTTGTTGACCTCTTCTTTGAGATCCTGATGTGCATTTGAGAAGAAACCTTCCTCATCTTCACTTGTGTGGACCTTGGCTTTCCATGGACCTATAGTCCTTCTCCTTCAGACTGGTGATGTCAATGAAGAGATAGAAGTCATCTCCTTGGGAACAGAGCATGTCCCAGATGTCCCACTTCTTCATTGAATTCCAGTGGTTCTTCAGAAACCTCTTCAAAGGTCTTCTAGGTGCTCTGCCAGGTTGCCCCTCAGCTTTCCTCCAGATCCTGCTGCAGAGCACTGCAAAGGAAGTAGAGAGCTCACCTGTGTGGAGAAGACAAAACTTGGAGTCTGGTTTGCTGGACCCATGGCAGAGATCATTCAGATGTTTCCAGCTGTAGGAGTGAGCCAGTCCAAGCAGTAGTGCTTGGAAATCAAGAGAGGAGAAAGACTGGATGAGCACATGATCCTGAGCTCCCTGGGAGAATGGAGGTTGGATGCTTATGATGGCAGAATGGGAGCATCCATTGTTGTCTGGTTTCCTTGGAATGATGGACATGTTCCTGAGCCTTGGGAACCTGAGCTGTGTCCTCTGCAGAACTAGGGCTGGCTTGGGTCTGTCCCAGGAGGAGGATAGGGCAGTGGAGGAGATGCAGCTTTGGGAGGACCAGGGCTGTGCAAAGCCTGGAGGATCTGGGATTGAAAGACCCAGGGACAGAGATGTTTCTTATTCTGGTAGCCACATCCAGGATCCTCAGGAACTGGCAGCCATTCTAGTATCTTTGTCTCCTCTATGCTTTGGCCCCAGGCAGGGTCTCTTCTCTGAGAGCATGTGGTGAGTTGTCACCGAGCCCCTGCCTTCTCTGGCCTCACACCTGCTAGCCCCTGGTGCCAGGAGATCATATCAGTTATCTTCTTGATAACACTGGGAGTTCCCACATCATTGAGGAGAGAAAACTTGAGTCCAGGGCTTGAGAGGAGGGGTTCAATGGGATGGGAAGGGGACAGAGCTGCCTTGAGAGAGGTGGAGAAACTCCCTCTATCTGTCCAGGGGACCAGGAGAGGATGGTATGGCCAGGGCAATGGGGATCAGGGTGATGTCCACAAAAAGGTGGGTGTGCAGCTAGAAGCTCAGTGAGGGGGTCTGGAGGAGCCTGGAGAGGCCACAGGGCCAGCTAGTGTCCATGTGCACCAGGCCCCCCTC
Source organism: Thryothorus ludovicianus (assembly GCA_013397245.1). Classification (NCBI taxonomy): domain Eukaryota; kingdom Metazoa; phylum Chordata; class Aves; order Passeriformes; family Certhiidae; genus Thryothorus; species Thryothorus ludovicianus. The sequence continues at coordinate 211,893 of VZTB01001936.1, forward strand.
ACACAGCAGATGAATCATGGCTCAGGGGACTCTGTCAACAGTGGCACAAGTGTATCTCTGCTCAGTGCTCCACAGACGTCTCCAGATGGAGCTAGCTTGGACTGCAAACTGACATCTCTGGGACATATCTATGTCACAGGGCATAGTTTGGTGCTCATATCTGTGCCAGATTTCTAGGCAGGCAATGCACAATTATTTACAGCAGCAGGACAGATGCTGACAGATGATGCAGCTGGATGGGAGGGACCTGGGTATCGGGTGAGGAAATGATACTGGGGCAATAAACACAAACTGATGCTCAGGGGAAAAACAGTATTTATACCTAAGGTGTACGAATACTCTTTCATATTTGTATAGTTGCCACATTAGCTCTTGGAAAGGATTTTGGAGTCATAGCAGAGCACTTGATTAAAACAGGAGCCTGGGGCACTGCAGAGAGCAGAAGCACAGTGCTAATAATAGCTCTGCCAGTACTGCACTGCTCAGAAGTGGTGCAGGCTCTGGATCCTGCTCTGAGCCCAGTGGGAAGTGTAGGCTGGAGTGTCCCTGCCTTCCTGCCTTGTTCCTGCCTGCTCGTGCCATATGGGTGCTGTTGGCCATGTTTGGGCAGTGGACAGTGGACTGAGCCAGATGGGCTGTCTGCTCTGATATCCCTAACCTGCATAAGCTTTATGTTGCCATCTTGTACATATTTTGTGCAAGGGAAGTGCTCATGGTCAGTAGCACTAGACTGTTTCCCATGTTTCTCCTGTTGGATCATTTTCTCAGTTTCTCCTGTCTGGGAGCAGGCTGGTGTCCCTCGTTGTATGATTGGGCAGTACTCTCTGTGGATGATGGAGTTCTGCAGACAGCCTGGTGTAGGACTGGTTCCTCATTCACACTAGAGATTTTAGGGGTGGGACTATTATGTTCCTCAGCACCACAACAGTTGCCTCATATTTTGGTAGCCCACCCCTTTTTGCCCTCTCTGAGCAGATGCTGAAGGTGTTTCTGTTCAGCTGCATTCCATATAGTGTTGTTTTTTTCAGGGAACAGATGATGAACTGGTTTACTGAGCATGGACACCTTGTTCAGGTCAGACCATTGCCCTTCAGGACCTAGCAAGGTTTTACAGGTGTCCTGGGTCCAGCTACATTGTGCTGTATATGGGCTTATTTCTTTCTCCTAATAGAGCTTATGGCTTTGGCCACGAACCCTGCAGGATCCAGCTCTGGATTGATACCTCTGGATGCCACTGGCAGTCACATGGTCCTATTGTGTCCTGTGAATTGGTCTTTCTGCAACCAGCTGAGTTTCAGCATCTCTGACTCTGAAGCATCTGTATCTGCTTGCTGGGACTGAGGCTAGGAGCAGCCAGATGGCTTCTCCTCTGATGGCATCAGCTGAAATCCTACCAAGAACCATTTTGGTTTTGCCTGGTGAACTCTAGGAGTGGAGAAGGGACGTCTCATAGCAAACACTTCCGTCTGACTGGCTTTGGGAAGTGCAGATGTCTCAGTGCCTTGGAAAGGCTGGAGGGACCATCAGAGGAAAAATTAGGAGCCGTGAAGTGAGCTTGAGAGGATGGCTGCAGATTGCCATCTTTAAAATCCAAACAAAGCAAAGGCATCTTGGATGAATGGCTGACATTCTGACATTCAGGAACTCTGACACCCCCCTATGTCCTTGTTAAAACCAGCCAGACCAGCTAGAAACCAGTCCACATCAGCATCACTGGGAGGGTTGGAGAAGTTGGAGTGATTCTCTGGTGAGGCGTATTTGGGAGCCACCCTTCTGCCATCCAACCCACCACCTGTCCAGGGGTCCCCACTGTGGTCCCCCATATGTGCAGCATCCCAAGGGAATTCTGCAATGGTGCCAGGGCACTGCTTGCTTGGAGCATGATCCTGTCTTGCTGTCACAGTGTCCACTTCTGCTACAGGAAATCCACTGATCTGGGTTAGCAGGCACTTGGTTTGCTCCTGAGGCACCAGTGGCAGTATTTTATTATATGCACTAAATTGTTGTACTGTAACACTGATACATCAGTGACTCAAGACTCAGTTTGCCTGGTACAAAGCCATTTTCCCATTCTTTCTGCTGGTTTTGGCAAAGAGCCCTACAGCACCTACTGCATGGGATGTCTCCACTCTGTTTTCCCCTCTCTGCTCCCAAATCTTCCATCTTCCTCTGCATTTATGCACCTTCTTATATGGTATCATTTTTTTTTTATTTCCTCTTGCATAAACATTGTCATGCTGCTTTCCTGGGATGCTCTTGGGAGAAAAGCTCTTCCCTCTGCATTTAATAATCCCTCTTTACAGAGTATCAAATAGCATATGCCTACTTTGCACCATGGGCAAGGCACCGGGCTTGTGTTCCTCTATAGCTTGATTTGCTTATTCAGTGTGATCCAGGCTCTGAAGCTGCTTCTGCAACACAGCTGGGTCTTGGCAGAGGTGATGCTATGCATAGAAGGGGAGTTTGAAGGTGTGTTTTGGAGGGATATAGCTGAAAACAGAGGGATACATCCTGATATTCTGAGTTGATGTTTAAGCTAAGGAGAAAAGGTGCTTGGTATCCCTCTCCTGGCACTTCTCTAATTTCTTCTCATTGTAAAGATCTCGAGGCATTTTCTAAGCTACAGAGAAACCTACTTTGCCTGTCTCAAAATATAATTTGGAAATAGTTTTTAACTTTCTGCCCAGATCAGAGGGCTTTTTGAAAAATATATGGCAAAATCATAGTGAATCAGTTCAATTCATGTACGAATAGGTAAAATTAATGAAATATACTATTTTATTGCCAGTGATGACTCTGCTGTTCTCAGTCATGGAATGGAATTGGAAAGATTTATCTAAATTCTTAGTCTATACCAAATTTGAGAGCACCCCAAGTCAAATAAGTGAAACACGACCTGACCTTAAAAAGGAAAAAAAAAAACAAAAACCAACACAATAGTGTAAAAAAGGGGGTTGATGCAAAATGGTCTGATATCAAAAATCCTTTCTCTAAATAAAAAATTGTTCCTAAACCAATGGCACTTCTGCAGGAATAAGCATAACTGGCATAGAGGAACTTGCAGGACTGTGCAATAGAGCACAGCACTTTTTCAATCTCCTAATAACACAAAAACTCCGCCTGAAATGTATTTATGGTTCACTCATTGTACTTGGGCTGTGACCTGTGTGCTTAGAGCTTTAATTCCCAGAGGCAGGGCTTTGGGGAGTTATTAAAGTCTGGCCATAAATGATATGAGGGTTTTTGTAATTAACTTTGATGACGAATTTTATAAACTTCGGAACTGAATTCGGCGGTGTCTCCCAGCACGGCAGCCCCAGCAGCTCGTTGTCTCCACGTCCCTCGGATCACTGCGGTGCCCACACGCGGCAGTGCTCCCACGGCTTTGCTTCCCCTCCTTGCCGCACCCGCCCTCCGGCCGTACGGGCTCTCACGGAGCTTTTCTACCCAGCGCAGGTGGGGATCGCCGCGGGAGCTGGGACACGCGAGCCGGCCCTGTACCATGCCAGGATGTGCCCGCGCCCTCGCTGACCTGCCCGGCCCCGCTGCCCGTCCCGCCCGGCACCATGGGAGGCTGCTTCTCCAAGCCCAAACCAGGTGACTGCCCTCCGAAGCCGGGCCCCCATCCCACCGTCCCCGTGGGAGAAGTAGGTCAGCGGTGGACGCTGGCCGGGGGAATGTTAATGCTCGGCTCCTGCAGGGAGGATTACTGGGCTCTTAATCCCCCCAATTCTTCAGTGCTCTCGCTCCCAGGCAGGGAGCTGTGGGGGGTTGCAGCAGTGCCAGGGGGGTGGTAGGTGGGTGGGACGGGAGCTAACCTTGTACCACAAGGGAGGCATCTCTGCCTGGTCACATCTCCTTGTTCGTCACCACTCACCTGCTTCTACCTTTCTGACAGATCTGGAGAAGAGTTGCCCCCCTTGTACCTCAGTATAGGTTGGGGTGACAGCTGTCCCAGCACAGATACATAGGGCTCTAGCAACCTCCTTCTGCCACAGCTTTGTCATTCACTGGCCAGCCCTTATTTCTTACCCTGCAGGAAAGGAATGACCTGGGAAGGAGCAGACCAAGTCTCAGAGCTGCTCTGCTGCTGGGATTTTATTTTCTTGGTGAAGCTTGTCCACCTACTGCTTTTGGTGGGGAAAGCATCTGTAGACACCTAGACATCAAGGATTCTCCTCTTGCCTGGCATATTTGTTCCAAGGCTGGGCTGGCTCCCTGCTCTGTACGGTTTGGGGAAGGCTGGGTGTATGTGTGAGGGGCAGGGATGGTGCCACCTGCCCAGGCAAACTGTCTGGTTGAGGGGGACTTGGTGTAGAAGTGTCAAAGCTCAGCCTTGTCCTGAGCAGGATGGGTATGAGCAGGCACTGTGTTATCACCCCTGGCAGCACCTGCATGACCCCGGCACAGGACCCCAGGGGACGGTGGCTGGCTCTGTCAGTGTCCATGAAGCTGCCATGGAGGAGTGTTCCCATCTCCCATCCTGCAGCTTGTTTTGGCAGCCTCAGAGGGAGCTTAGGGTGACCTTGTCCTTGTCACTTGCTTGTGCCCCAGGGCAAGGGGAATCAGAGAATGGTAATGCTCTATCAGACCAGTCAGCATCTCTGTGTAGCCTTAGTGTGTGGAAAGATGTCTTTTGGGGACCTTTTATTGGTAATTTGTCTTCACTGCCTGAAGCAGGAGGGATTTCAAGTTTTCAAGAAGGACTAAACGGGTCAGAAGGGCAATAGAAGTTGTGACTTACTGAGCATCCATGGAGTGAGGTCCCTGCATTTATGCAAGGCACAATGAGAAAATAAAGGTGGTTTTCTGCCCTTGACCTGTTCTGTGGTTATGTTATGGGTTACCACCAAGGTAATACGGCACTGGACACTCTGACCTGTAAGTTTTCTCTGTGAAAGTCCTGTTTATATGTTTCCTTAAAATATTTGAGGAGTAAAAACACATCCAGGAAAAAATGCCTTTGTTGACTTAAACTTGTGACAAACTCTGCTACAAGCTCCACTTAATTTTGTGCCCTATCAGCAAAATGGTGTAATCTTGGACCAGTGTTGGAACACTGATGCTCTGCAGGCATCTTTCCTGAGCTGCAGATTTTTGTGGAGAGCTGTATTTGCATAGCAGGACCAAATGCCTGAAAATGCCACCCTGCAATGCACCTCCTTCCCTCAGCTCTGGTTTGGATTAGCATCTTCAAAGACTTCACAGAAGCCTTCTGCATCCCCTGGGTAGCTCAGCGCTGACTGCGGAGCTTCATCCCAGGGTTATAAAACCTGCAAATGCAAGGAGGTAAACAGAGGCATTTGAGGATACTGATTGTTCTAGCAAAGAGTTTCACTGACGTTTCATGTGGGAATTGTAGAGTATTAGAACTGAGTACTGGTCTTTACTATTTGTATGAATTCACCTATTCCTTGTCCAAATAAGAAGCAGGGATAGAATAGAGATATTTCCTCCATCAGTGCTGTTTCCATATGAAGGGAATATTTCGAATGCAGCCTGAAGTGAACAGAATCGATTCAGGCACTTTTTCAAGGTGTACATGAGGTTGAGGGTCTCTCTTGCAATCTTCTTCATTACAAGAGAGACCCTCAGTTGCCCTAAGCACCCTAAAGATAACCTTGGCACTGTGCACATATCACCTTTTGATGGGCAGATGAGTGATACAAGAGCTCTGGGGAGTGGAGTCCTGGATCCCTAAATAGCTGTGCTGACTGTGCTGCTGACCAGCTGTAAGGTCTGGCTGCTGCTGCAGCGTCCATCCCTGCCGAGATATTTCAGTGTTTAATTAAGAGCTTATGTTCAAACAGTGAACTTATCTGCTGTCATCTCCAGTGCTGCAGTCCCATGATGCCGTATCCTCTTCTGAAGCCCTAGTTCTCAATCTCTGCATAATTTTCTTCTGGAGTTTGTCTTAGGTGTGTGATGCATTGGGGGGTGAGCTGCCCAGCTGGCAGCCTGCCTGGTATCCCTGCACCTGCTCCTGCAGTGCAGCCAGGTCAGGATAATGGGTGACAGGAACCATCATGTGCCAGCTCTGTGTGAACTGTGGCAGCTCTGTCTCTGGGCTGGGTATGGGAGAGTGGCTTCAAAACTTATAAATTGTGATTCCTCTTCTTCTGCTGGGCTCAGTGATTGACAGCAGAGCAGTCACTTCCCAGTGTATAGGGTGTCTGGGGGTGGGCTTCGCCCTTGCACAGAGGATACATTTAGCAGGAAATGCGCTCCCTTCCCAGGGATGCTGCATACTGCTGGAGGGGGTGCCATTGGCTGTATGACCTGAGCTTGGCTCTGAGCTTGTCCCCAGCCTTGGCTGGTAAGTCTTACCTCCTGGTTTTAGACTGTAGCATTTGCTGACAGAGCATCTGGAGAGGAAGAGCAGAGGCAGGCACATTTGACATGGTGGTTTTGTCATTAGTTCTGTCATTTTTAATAGAATGATAGAATCATAGAATGGTTTGGACTGGAAGGGTCTGTAAAGACCAAGTAGTTTCAACCCCCTGCTGTGGGCAGGGACACCTTCCACTAGACCAGGTTGCTCCAAGCCCTGTCCAGCCTGTCCTTGGAAGGAGGGGAGAAGTGGTCCATAGAAATGGTCTGGAGTCTTTTTGAGACCACCTGAAGTCACTATCATTGAGGCTTGTAGTTGAGGTAGAGTGGGCAAGCCCTGGGGATGCCTGGAGAGTGCAGCTCTGGCAGGGCACGGTGAGCCCCAAACACGTCCCATAGTGGTGGATTTACTCTGTGCTGGCTTTGGGAAAATAAACCCAATAAACTCAGTGGGGTAAACTGAGATTTCTGACTATGTCTGCTGGTCCCTCCAGCATCATCCTTTGATGCATTTCTGGTTTCCACTGCTCCCAAAGCTGTTGGCACCATACAGCCAGCATCAGACTGTTCTCTGCCCTCAGAGCTCCTCTGCCCTGTGCCTGCAGCCCTGAAGTTGCACACATTGAGGCATCGCAGGGTTTTGAAGCTGGGGAAGGCAGACACCCTGCTCTCCCCTTGCCAGCTCAGCTCCTCCATCCCCTATAACCAGGCATCTTCATCTTATCCAGACTCCCCTCGGCTCAAGCCAGTTCTTGGCTCATGTCAATTCTCTCTTCCCATATTAACTCAGTATTTTCCTGGTTTCTAGTATTTTAAGTATCATGTACCTGGAGGTACAATCTTTCAATGACACGATATCCATAATTTAAATTTAGCCCCCAGAAGGGCTCTGAGCATACCGGGAACCCAATCTTGTGATGAAGAAGTATTGGGTCATTTAATTGCCCTATTAAAAAAAAAAATTATGCCTGTGACCCTGCAGTGCAGCCTAGCCACCTGCCAGCACCCTGCTTTCGGATCAATGTCAACAGTTCCAGCCTCATGTCTAAAGTACCTCTCCAAGAGCAAGCTGAGGCTTTGACTTGTCCCACAGGGCTGGGAATAGTGATGGAGAAGGAATAAACTTACAGGAGATGCAATGGGATATTACGGACTGACTGCTTGTGTAAATGACATAAAGGCAGAGCACAAGAACATTGTGGCCACAAGAGGAAAACAACTCCTGAGCCAACTGTGATAAATGGTGTCGGGACATGGTTACTGATTATATGTTGTGGAGGGTTTATTTTCTCATTGTGAGATAGGNGGTAGTGAGAACCTGCAGCACTGAGGTGAACGCGGATATGTGGTATGAGTCCTTGCTAATACTCAGCTGCTTTTTTCTATATTCTTATAAAATATTTCCAGCCCTGGCTTTCTGGTTTTTCATCTATGTAAGTGTGTATCTACAAAAATATCTTAAAAATGTGCATGAAATAACACATACACACACATATGTAGTTGTATAAGTGATGTTGGTGGCACAGGGCAAGCAGGCACATCTCTGTCTCTTACTCTCATCTATATCTATACCTATACATATATACATCTCTATTTATATTTTATCTATATCATCTATATCTATACCTTTATGCCCATACCTACATATCAATATCCATATTTATATCCATATCTGTACCTATATTTCTGAGGAGTTGCCTACTGTCTAGATTTGTAGTTCCATGTTTAAAACTTTCCAGTTTGCTTTAAGGTCCAGACCCTCTTCTAGCAGTTATAGGATATGACTGTCAAAGAGCTAGAACACACTGGCCCCAGCCCCACTGTATCAATCGGATTTCAGAATTAAACTTGGTTTTACAAATATTTCATTTAAATGTCATTTTCCCTGATGGCAACTGAACCATTTTGCTGGATCAGCTCAGGTGCTGCTTAGCCCTGGATTCCTGGAGGGATCATCCCTCGGGAATGCAGGTTTCAGGCCAGAGGAATACCCCATGAGGGGCTGAGAAGCATGAGAAGGAGGAGGAGATGGGAATAAAAAGGGTTGCTGAGAGGCAAGTGGGATATGCCCCCCACAGAGGCAAGCAGTGAAGTGTGGGGCCCAAAACAGGAGAGGAAAGATTTTTTAGCGCTTTTCCTTTTCCTCTGGACATTTGTCCAGCAGTGTTGGTGGGTGCCAAGTGGGGATGGCTGAGTGCCAGAGACCTGCTGCTTCCTGCATATGTTTTTCTAACTGAGGAAGGAGGGAAAAGCTCAGAGCTACATTTCCATCTTCATCCCTGCAGGTTCATTTGCCTGTGAATCAGTGGGTACTCCATGTGCTCACCTGACCCAAATGTGCTCTGGAAAACAAAGTCCTGGGGCATCAGCCAAATGAGAGATGGGAGTTGTTCCTTGCAGGGTGAATTCACTGATATTCATGTTCCCCTCACCATTAGGACTCAGAGCCACCAGCTTTGCCCAACCTTTGTCTCATCCTGCCACATGGTCTGAGTCTACAGTCTGGCTGCAAGGATACACAGCCACATTTTCTGCAGATTGACTGTGAAATCATATGACATCAGCCTTCTGTTTCTTGGGCCAAAAGTAATTCACTGGGACTGGCATAAATGAGTATTCATTATATTTCCAAACTCTGTCCTGGAAAATCCATGTCTGCTTCTCCCAGTGCCCTAGGAAAGCAATGCTTACAGAGCACAGCCTCTTCAATGGGTGCCTGCAGCAGCTGGGCTGCTTCTCTAGAGCTCCAGGAACAGATTGCTGATAGCAGTGTGGGTTTTCTTAATGCATGGTGCTGGCCCTATTCATTTGCATTAACTCCTGCAGCTGCAAGAGCACAGCAGAAGGTGATGTTTTCTGTTGGTTCAGTGTTCATACACAGAAAATCACCTTCCTGGATCTCTCTGTCACTACCCCTGGTGAATCCTGCCTGGGCGAGCACAGGGATTTGGCACTTTGGCAAAAAGCCATGCATCCCTTGTCTTACTGAGCAGGCAGAAATGTGCAGGGCTCCTGAGACAGCTGCCTGCCTCCTGGGCCTGTGTGGCCATGGCCACTTGCTTTTCTCCCTTCCAAAATGAACCTTCTCCCTGACTTGTTCTTCCATTGTTCTCTCAATATTCTTGCAATAAAAGGTTTGGGACAACAGATGAGGTTGGGAAGACCCAGCATCCCTGTCATTCACAAGCCTTGCTGAAGGGCTTGTTTTTACCCTTACTCTGCCTTTCCTTAAGCTGTTTAGTTTGTGAACTTTATCTTCTACACAGATTTTCCTGATCATGGCATTTATAAGATGGGGAAAACTCAATGATTTCCCATGCACTTGAGAGACTTCACCAGTCTCCGGCACTTTCCCTTGGCTCCTATAGAACTCCCTGGTGTTTATTATTATATTACTGGCACTAGCTTCATGAAGTCCCTAGGAGGTAAAGTGACATTTTCCACTTTGTGATATGAGAGCTCATCAGTAGCTTCTGATGCTGCTGTGACCAGCTTGCCCAGCCCGGGCATGGGGTGGAGCATGAGGGTGTAGCTGGGTGGACCTGTGATGAGGGTGGGTTGGGTGAGCACTGACTGCCCTTCAGGGAGCTCATATGAACAGAATGACAGAATGATTTGGGTTGGAGGTGGTCTTAAAGCTCATCCAGTTCCACCCCCTGCCATGGGCCTTGGACACTTCCAGGGATGGGGCAGACTCAACTTCTCTGAGCAAACCTGTGCCAGGGCCTCACCACCCTCACAGTAACTTCTGCATGTCCTCACCTGGGTGGCCAAGGAGAGCACCTTTGCTCCCCACTGTCCCTGCTCCCATGTGTCCCTGGGTCCTCTGATCCGCAGGACAGGGATGATTTATTGTTAGACCTCTTTGCTGGTGTACACCTGAGAAAAATGAACCATCTTTGCTTCTCTCACCTATTGTTGAAGAGTCACTCTACGCTCGAAATCTCACATGTAAATAATTTTTGATATTTCTAGTTCCTTATTAATTGGTCTCTATCTAATGAAGCAGCTTTATGAACCATGCAGTGTTGGCTTTCTCTTTCAGTTAACATTACCTACAAACAATTAAAGGGGTTTTTGAAGTCTGTCTGAGCCCCAGAGACCTTGGCATGCCTCATATGGAGCTGCCTGAAGCTGTTTTCCACTAAACAGGACAAGAACTGAGAGGTTGTTTTGCACCAATGACTCATGTCTGCCTTCAAGAATATGTACTTTATGAATGCAAAGTGCCCGACGCAGAAAGAACAGAGGAATAATGGGCTCAGGTAATCAAGCCAAGCTTGATGTTAAATATTTTATCTTCCAAGGCAAGCCAACAAAAAATAACTGTTTTGATGTCTTATTTCCAAGTTCAGGGAAGGAAGGAGTGATAGAACAGTGAACAGCAGCAAAACCTCTGGCTTCATTTTAACAAAGGTTTCGGGTTGTTCCTGCAGTTGAAGTGAAAATTGAAGTTGTGATACCTGAGAAGGAGAGAAGCAAGGAGGAGATGTCACCCAATGGGAAAGCCAGCCCTCTGATCTACAAAGTCAATGGGACTGCCCGGCACTACCACCTCGAGGAGCACCCAATTGCCAGCAACCCCTACCACAACCCAAAGGACGTGGTAGAAGCATCTGTGTGCCACGTGAAGGACCTGGAGAATGGACAGTAAGTGCCCAAAGTTTTTTCAGATAAAACTTTAGAGACCTTCTAGCCTAATCTGAATGCCGTCTTGTTTTTTAGAGTTGTTGGAGATGATAATTTAACTTTGTAAGCATTTTTTTATCTTAAAAAACTACATCATGGACAAGTGACAACTGTTTTTACCAGAAGGTCTGCTGTTTCCTGGATGACTTGAACATGGAAAGTTACTGTATGGGGCCCTACACAGTGAGTAGCAGAAGGTATTGAGGGACAAGGTGGATCAAATCAGGTTGCAGAGTTGAAAGCTTTCCAGCTGGCTTTAGATATTGCTGAGTGAGAGAAATGGCTAACACTCTACCTCTACAATGGCTTGTGGATGGTAGCAAATACTCTATGGGCGTGGCTGGAACGATGGAAAAAGACCAACTAGCAGCACAGAGAGAAACCTATCTGGGCTGCTGAATTATGGCAAGATGTCACTGCCGGGGCAGGGGAATTGGCTGTCAAAGTCCGTCATGTGAATGCACTGTCCATAAGAGTCAGGCACTGAAGAGCATCACAGCAATGGACAGGTGGATTGAGTGGCCAAGATTAAAGTGTCTCAAATAGGTCTGGGTTAGCATCATAAGGGTGAGTTATTTCTGGTTCAGTGGGCCCGTAATATCTCAAGCCATCAAGGAAGAGGTGCAACATGGCCTCACAATTGTGGACTTAACCATGGGCACTATATCCTGGGTATCCATGACTGTGGAAAGTGCGCCGTGATCAAGAAGGCCAGGTGGGTGAAGCTCCTGGGGTCTGGGGGATGGTGGCCAATGTTGATGTGGCCCGCCGGGGCTTAGGCTAGCTCAGAGAACACCGTGGGGTTTAGATCCGCTTTAGAACACCTTTAGATCCACTTGCTCTACAGCAGAAGGTTTCTTACTGCAGTCAGGAGTTGGGTAAAGGAGAGGAAGGAGGCTCATTTAGTGCTGAGGTTCCAACAGGAGATGTATTAATGTTGAAGTGTTGGAATCCAGAATGCAGAGAATATTCCTCTACATGTTTTAAAGGATCCAAATCCTCTGAAAAATACTGCTTTTAACCTTTGTCCATGGAAAGGGCTTCTTAGGCTTTAGGATGAGACAGAATTATTAGTAAAGTAAATTAGGTAGTAGTATAATATGTAATTTATCACAGGGTGAGAAATGTAGATTTTTGGGTTTGTTAGAATGGTAGGTAAATGAAGACAAGATGGAGGATCCTTGTTGTTTTTAGGCTTCTTCCTTCTTCTTCATCTACTCCATATTCTGCAATGTTTGGAACACTGGGTAATGGGTTAGAATTTGCCGCAGTGCATTGTTACGTGAATAGAAGTTCAGTTAGTAATTGGTAGAAAAGTAGAAATAATGTATGTTTGGGGTGATTATTGGGTAAATTATCTTTAAGAGAACCTTGAATCTACATGTTAGAGGCTCTTTGGTGTCCTTTCTCCTTCACGCTAGGCTGGTGTAAAGCCTGGTGTATAGAAATTGTAGATAAGGAAAGAAAAAACAACCGCAGAATGAGATCAACCGTGAGTCCAGTTCATTTGTTACTTAACAAGGACTTAAAGGACAATTCTTCCCTATCAGGGAAGAGTCATGTGGGAGTAACAAAACTCCTACAGTTGGTGCCCTATAGAACTCCTATACCGAAGGTGTCAGGAACAGAAAAGAGCCCTGACTACTGCTGTGCATGGAATTTTATACAGTGACAGAGCAAGGGGTGGATACCAAATAGCCAATAAGGGATCTACCCCCAATAGGGGTAGAGTGAAGAGGTTACAACATTTCTTTGGGGCCAACTGGGGCAAGCAGGAGGAGAGAGCAGATCACATGGCCCAATGGGGCATCGAGGTTTAGGAAACATCCAGGGATGCCCAGGGGGAGGTATGGTCAAAGGATTGGTTCAGGTTGGAGTGACATGGAAGGTGCCAGAACAAGGGGCAGGTTAACAGTGATTGACAGGGAAGGAGCTGGAACAAGGAGTAGGGAAATACCATACAAGGTTGCAACTTCAGGAGTAAACCAACTCGGGGAAAACACGGGGGGAAATAAGAATAAACTGTTAACATTAAAAACTTCAACAATAAACCAGTTAAATGAAGTAAATATGGGCTGCAACAAATGTAAATATGGGGAGGCCTGGCAGATCGATTTCATCACACTGCTGCAAACTCACTGCCAAGGCAAGCATTATGTGCTGACAGTGATGGAAGTCATGACTGGATGGCTGGAGACATACCCCGTGCTTTATACCACTGCCTGGAACACCATTCTGACCCTTGAAAAACAAATCCTTTGGCAGCATGGCAGCACTGAAAAAATTGAGTCAGACAATGGAACTAATTTCAAAAATATCCTTATAAACACCTAGCTCTGTTAAAGGTTCAGAAGAACTGGGCTTATAAACACTGAACAAAGTATTGAGTGGGTGCAGTATATTCTCTGTCATGCACCATGGAATGGTGCAATGCACTTGAAATCAATGGGTGGTGGGACCTTCAAATGCTGGGATCTATATTTAGCCACATTGTCAGTTAACGCCAGAGGGTCCACCAATCAAGCTGCCCCTGCCCAATCAAATCTTTATATACATGGTGAATGGGAAGAATGTGTTAAGGAAGTAAGTTTGGATCCATTCTACCTCAAGCAAAGGTAGAATCTGTGGGATTGTTTCTGCATGAGCATGTGGGTGCCTTTGATGGGTGATGCAGAGAGACAGAGAAATACAATGTATTTCTCAAGGAGATTTGACATATGGAGGTGTGGGTGACCTACTGCCACCAGTGCAGGTCATCAGTGGCAGCAGGGCTGGAGATGAGCAAGGCAGAGCACAGGCAACAACTGGAATTGCCTTGATGGTGGAGTTAAGAAAAAGAGGGAGACTATCTTGGGAAATACTAGTTGCACAGGGAGAGTTCTATTCCAGGGTCAAGATGCAGCCTCACCTGGTCTATAGAAGGTGTCCTTTTCCATGGGAGGGGGTAGAATGAGAGAGTCTTTAAGGTTCTTTCCCACACAAACCATCCTGTGATTACATGATTGACAGGGGAGCAAGGAGTATTATAGACAAAAAGATTTAGAGAGCTCTTCTGGTTGCAGAGAAGGTGAGGAACAGCTGGCTGCAGCTTGTGAGAACATACTTGACTGCAGGTGGCCATAGCAGGGAGCTCCTCAGCTAAAGCCAGGGCTAGGAACTAGCATTGGTCTGGAAGCCAGTCCCATGTGCATCAGCTGCTGCAACGTGCTATGAGTGTGAAAGCAGGCTGCCAACACCAGATATTTTAGCTTGAGAATAGCTGTTTTCTACCAGGCTGAGTCCAGGTCAAGGTAGGAGTGCTGTGAGAGGATCCAACAACTCATGTAAACAATAGGCCAAGCCAAAGGAGTGCCCTTGTGCTGGTACCCAGAGAGATTTTCTGGGATGAATCTCCCAGGGAGTGTGATGGGCAGAGGTATGCGTGGGCATGGCAGTAGCACATTGTGCTGGCATGAATCTTCGGGCATCACTGCCTTGCATCAGTGGAGTCTGCAAGTCCAAAGTATGCTTTCTGCCCAACGTTTATGTCTTTCTGCTACTAGCATGGCCTTAGCAGAACTGAGATGCAGAAAGATACTGGAAGATAAACTGGTGCTACTGTACGTAGCCAGCCTCCCAGCAGGCTAACTGGAGGGACAGAAAACACCTCTCCAATGCTCTCACAGCTCTCGAGCAAAGGTCCTTTGCAGGCCAGAGCTGTGATTTAGCTGTGCTTCCCAAGTGGGGAGTGGGGTGGGACAACAGGACAAATTGCCAACTGAGTAAACAGCCCAGCAGTGTGCAAGCCAGTGTAAATCATTCTCTGGATTACTCTGGAATGAGTGCAGGATGGGAGCCTTGCAGGTGGCTGTGTGATGGCTTGAAGACACCAGGTCTTGTTTTTGACTCTCTCAGCTCACACAGATCCTTGGGTAAGCTGTAAATTCTTTAACTTATCTTATCGTATCTTCCCAGGGAGTTATGGTTGCCATTGAACAGGTTTTATCAGCTGAGGAATGCAGCAGGACTTGTACTGCTCCGTTCCCCTTGTGCAGGGGGAAGAGCTCCAAGTGCCAAGTGTCCTACTTGGGGAGGGAGCAGAGCTGCATCTCTGAGGAGCAAGGTGGCTGAATTAATGGGGCAAAGGGCAGGCGTGGTGGACTCTGTTGATTTTCACCCACAGTGGCAAGGAAATTGGGAAACGGAGCATTTGTCATTGGATAGTTGATGCAGATTTTCTAAAATGCTGCTTTTCAGTGCTAGTGGCATCATCAATCACTCATTCAGCAGATGGGTGTTCTCAGTAGCCCTTTCTGGCTTGCAAACAAGGTGCATGATCAGCAAAGAGATGCTTTTGGCCAGAATGGGGCTGAATCTCAGCCTAGCTTAGCTGGTCAAGGAGGGATGGCCCAGTGAGCCTAAAAACTGCCAAGCTCAGTGTTGTAAACAATTTCTGTTGTGCTAATCACACTTTGATCCAGGGTAACACACCATGGAATCATTGAATCAGAATGGTTTGGGTTGGAAGGAATTATAAAAGGCCATCTGGTCCAACCCTCTGCTCTAGGCAGGGTCACCTTCCACTAGACAAGATTGCTCAGAGCCCCATCCATAGAATCACAGAATATCCTGAGTTGGAAAGGACTCACAAGAATCATCCAGTCCAACCCCAGGCCCTGTCCAGACCCCCCAACATTCCCACCCTGGCCATCCCTGGCAGTGCTGCCCAAAGGCTCCTGGAGCTCTGGCAGCCTCGGGGCTGTGCCCATTCCCTGGGCAGCCTGGGCAGTGCCCAGCACCCTCTGGGGGAAGAACCTTGCCCTGATCTGCAGCCTGAGCCTGCCCTGGCCCAGCTTCATGATGTTCCTTTGGTAACTGCTCTGTACTTCCAGTTACCATCAATGTGTTTGGCTGAGGCATCAGTGAACCAGATGTTTCAGAGTATGACAGGAACACCAAGTATAGCACTAGGCTTATGTAGCAGTTGCAAAGCCAACATATCTGGGATCATGGCTGTCTGTAATTTTGCAGGTTTTGTTGGCCTTTCAGTTATATCCACTGGACCTGTGACTCCTGAGACACGTGCACACCATTTGTGAACTGTTGGTCTTTGTGCAATTCCACCTTGTGAAACACAGCCCTTCTTAATACTGGCTAACAGATTAAAAGGTCTTTGGATTTGCACAGATTGGTGCTGTTGATTTTTCTCTTGTTTAGGAGCTCAGGTCAGAGATAGTAATCCCTTTTCCCAGTCAGAGTATCTCTTCTCTGGATCTTTTAATGCTACAGAACTGAACCCTAATGGTTGTTTAGGTCTGTGTGGGCCTTTCTGGAGCATGTTACAGTAAGTCCCATGTTCAGCAAAACCCCATTCAGCTCTTATAGGATCATTGGAATGAACTGCCCTGAATGATGAATATATTTTTAACTCCTTTATTAGTGTTTGTATAGCCTTTTGTGACTACCCAGCCACCCCTAAGTGTGGCTTTTGCTCATTAATGCATACAGTGGTCTTGCTCAATAGAAAATCCAGGAATATGATTTCTCCAGTATCCTGAAATGAAAACATGAAGAACACATCTTTTACATCTAGAACTGCCATCCATCCGTGCAGCTGCTTGCAGGATGGCAGTGAGACTGGCAATGTTTGGTGTAAGTCTTCCCATGTTGGCATTCAGCCACCAATAATCAATCATTAAGCACCAGCTCATGTCTGATTTCCTCACTTGCCAAACAGAAGAAATATATGGGGTATGTGTCCGAAGTGTAATACCTCTTTTTTCTTAATTTTTAATAGATTAATTTTCTAGTTTTTGTGAGTCTGGATAACCAAATATTCATGTTGTGCAATTACCAAACTTCTTTTAAGGATATCATATCCTAAAATGTTTTCTTCATGATCTGTGATTGCAAATGTGTGTAAAGTCATTCTTTTTCCCCCAGGCAACCATAAACAGACTTTGATAGTAGAATATATAATACATTGTCCTTTGAATCCTGCCAGATGGACTCTCTTTCTTTTAAAACTTAAATTTATTTTTTCAGCATCTGTGGGGGTGATTGGAGATATTTGGGCTCCTGTAGTAATTAGAAAATTCAAATGTTGTTTTCTAGGTCTTACTGGTAGGTAGATATGGGGCGCATCCTTATCAGACCATTGATAGATCGTAATGAGCTGCCTGAGAAGGCCCAAAGTTCACCCGGAGCTTAGTAGTTTTTCCTTTTGTGTTTCTGCTAACTCAGAAGGGTTGGGTTTTTTTTTCCTGTGGAGACTTTCCATTACTTGTGCTCCCCCATCCTGCATCACTTTGATGAAATCTGCTATCCTGCACTGGACTGTTCCTCGAGGGCATCACAGGGGACTCCTAAGGTCACTGCTGTCCTCTACAGCTCCTTTTACTCTTCCCAAAAGTCAGCAGAATTTTGATCTTTTGTTTCTCTCAAGTAGAGTATGTTTAAAAGTCCTCACCCAGCATTCTGGAGGTATCTGCATTCAAGATTTTAGGCTCCTCTCAACAGCCTGAGTTTGCTCTCAAAAATGGTTTTCCCAGCCCATTTTCTTTGTTTGGTTCCCAAGCCATGCAAAAAATTTTGCCCATGTGGGGATAATCACCTGGGGATCTTGTAAAGCTTCATTATGCATTACATCTTTTCTACTTTCATCTTATCACCCCACTAAATAAATTTTTATCTTTGCAGGAGCTCCTCTCAATAGAAGTCTTAATTAGGACCCACCTCCACAGAGATCAGGATGTTTCCGTTTTCACATCAAAGCTGCCTTTGTAACAGCAGCAGAGATTTCATTAGGTGACCATATGGATATGGAAGCTGGCTCTCCTCTTCCCATAACATTTATTCCTCCTGCCCATTATGCAGCCTTGCTGGTTATTGAATGGGATTGATTGGCAGGCTCAGGTCCAAGATTTAATAAGACTTCTAACTCCCCTTATCCCTTAGCTTGAGTTCCATTCTGCAATATTCCAGCTTCCCCAGAGAGACTCACACTCCAAAAATACTCAGTTTCTGACTCCTCTGATTTTCTTCCATATTTTTCCTGTAGATTTGCCAGTTTCAGGGAGTTTCAGGCTGTTGTTCTGTCTATGTTCCTCCCCTGACCTCTTTGGGGTTGTTTGGACACTTTGGTCATAATTATGGGTCTCATTTTTAAATCTGTAACCTCTTCCTCTCTATGAGGTGGAGGTTCAATTGTTTCATCAGAGTTCCCTTCTCCCTCATCAGCATTTTCATCAGGGCTTTCCCAAAAATCACCATCTCCTCAGGTGAACTATTAATTTTTATATTTTTTCAACACTGGGTGCTTTTTATGTTCTAATTTTTCTAATTTTAAATCCTAATTTTTCTTCCAAGGCTTTTTTCTTTTCCTTGAATTCTTTTAACTGTTAATTAATTTCTTTAATTGGTCATTTTGATACTGTAAATACAGTTATACATGTTTTCTGTCTTTTATTTCCTCTTTCAGAGTATTAGTTTCTTTTATAATTTGTTCTCTCTGTTGCCATGTAGCCTTTAGCATAATCCCAGTACATGACACGATACCTCTTCCTTTTTTATTTTCCAGTGATACCTGTTTTTATTTCATCACTCTTGTATCCTTTCCCACTCATACCAGTTTTTCACTGACCAAAGATTATCAGTGTCAATATGTGTCCTGCGCCTCTGTAGATATTCTGTTAAGGCTTTTCTCTCTTTCTCAAAATTATCTACCATCCTGCTGACTTTGTCAATTTGTCACAGGTGGAGTGGGAATTTCAGACAAAGTTTGTGAGAGAAGCTGTTGTTGAGTCAGGAGGTGCAGAAAGGACCCTCTGGCTTTCTAAACTCCTCCAAGAGATGCCTTGGTGTGGCTGGATCCAATCCTAGCCCTAACTGCCAACATTTTAAGGAATTATAGGTGTGATCTAACCTTTGTACAACTTTGTCTGCAGGGATAAGGATGGCAAACCAGATATATTTGTATAAAAATGTACGATTTATTATTACAAATGATTAGACAAAAAGATCCTGCTTAGAATTACTTACTATACAGAATTGCCTTAGTTTAACTTGGTTGGACAATTTTATAATATTGACACATGGTTAAATCAAAAGAATTTTGTAATATTGACACATGGTTAAATCAAAATAATAGATACACCTAACGTGAACATATATTTTAAACCAGAAAGCACGGGAATAGCTCTCTTAGGTTTGGGTACAAGTAGTAGGGTGGCTCGGCCTCTCCGCGTGTTTGGGCTGAGCCGGGCGGGCTCTGCCTTGGGGCCAGAACCCCCTCCAGGAGCCCAGCGAGCCCCTCCGGGCTGCAGCTCTGCCCGAGCTGTTTGAGCTGTTTCTGCCCCTCCGAGCTGCAGCATTCCCGAGCTGTTTCTGCCCCGCTCTCTCCTGGCATGGCCGGGCACGGAGGAAGGGCAGTGGGGCCCCGGGAGCAGCGGTTCCAGGACGGGCCGGGCGGGGAAGGGCCGAGCCGGGTCCCAGGCTGGGGGAGGAAAGGACATCAGCCTTCCTAACGTGACCGCTGAAAAAACTTCTCAGTGCAGCAAGAAGCGATCAAGAAGCTGTTCTGGAGCTGCTGAACCCATGTACCTGAGACTGACGGGTGTCTCTGCAAACCTGAGATAAAACTTCCAATGNCGAAAGGAAAATTTAAGGAGTGGCCTAGGTGTGTTGGACTTCTCTTGTAAGGCCATAGAGAATGGACTTAATACCCTGTAACATACAGAATGTTTTTAGAGGGATGCAAAGTTTTAGTCATAGCTGTGAGTTGATGTAATTGATCTGGTAGAGAAATTGAGCACAAGACCGAGAGAGAGAGAGAGAGAGAGAGAGAGAGAGAGAGAGAGAGAGA
>VZTB01001936.1:242623-274241 GCA_013397245.1 Thryothorus ludovicianus
CCACGTGGCGGTTCCTTTGTTTCAAAGTTGCTTTTAGTTCAGAGTCCTTCTTGGCTCCGAAAGCCTGGTGAGTTCCTGAGCAACTAGCAGTTCTCTCACCACCCCTCTGAGAAAGAAAGTTCCAACCAGGCTAGAGAGATCAAATCAGCCCAGGCCCAGCCATTCCGGGCCCTGCCGCCGCCCTCCGGGGCCAGAAGCGAAGTGAGGTCGCCCCCTCCTCCAGTTTCTTCTTTTGTTTCAAAGAATGTGTCTTTACAAAAAAACGCAGCAGTCTCATTGGTTGAAATGAACACCACCACCCCAAGACAGTGGGGTATTCAAAGAATTTGCAGTAAAACCTGTATGACCCTACCTCTGCCTTGAGTCCTGTGAAACAGTCTCTCCTGAGCAGAGCATTGTCTGGAGTCAGAGCAAGGGAGTGTCTTCTGGGGCTCATTCGAGGCCCTGACCATGCCACCTCCAGGGAGAAGGATCTTGCACATCCATCTCCATGGGTGAATAGGAAAGCTCTTGATTCCTGCATCCCCTGTCACCCCTGGGTCAAGCCCGAACATCATCCCTGTGGGGCTTGAGTAGATGCTGCTGCTGAACAGTGTGCTGATCTATAGCAGGGCTTGACCATGGCACCTGTGCTTGTTCCTGCTACACTGCAGGCAGGGAGGGGTTCACAAGCAGCGAGCAGGCTGCACACCCAACAGGTTACTTAATGCTCAGCTTGTCCTCAGCCTGAGTCTGAGCTCGTGTCCACAGAGTCAGGAGGACAGATGAGCTTGGGCTCAACCCTGTGTGTAAAGATGTGCATCTTACCCCAGTGGCCAGGGAAGGCTGGGAAAAGCAAAAATCTTTATTTTGCAGCTGAAGATGTGCAGGTATGGGCCTCATGCCCTTGCTTCAGCATTCAATGGAACTTGTGGAGCATAGCTTGGGTGCTTTTGAAAGTGTATCCTTGTATGTTAATGCTGCTTGTTCTTACAGCTCTTCTAGCTTCCTTTTGGCCTGGTTTCATTTGACTGGCTGTTCTCCAAATAATAACAGAATGGTTTGAGTTGGAAGGGACTTCTAAAGGTCATCCTGTGCCACCCCCTTCTGTGGGCAGAGACTCCTTTTACTAGACCAGGTTTTGCTCCAGGTCAACACTTTCAGGGGTGGGGGTTTGCTTCCCTGGGAATCCTGTTCCAGGGCCTTGCCACCTGTGTTGTAAAATGAGGCTTTTCTCTTGCTCCTGTGAACCTGTACGTGCTGGGAGGGGCTGCACTTATGTCTGCATTGCTGACTCTCCAAAGCACTTGCTGTGGTCCTGCCTGAGCCACTCAGCACTAGCCCCAAGCCAAACTAGCAGAAAAGGCACCAGAGCCCAGACAGCCTCTTTTGACAGCTGCTACTTGAACAGGTTTTCATTCCAGCCCTGTAGAGCTATTCCCTTAACCCTTGCAACAAGTGCTACCTTGTGCTGGTAGCAGCCGTTTCTCCACCTGTTCAGCCCACAGCAGCTGACAGAGAAATGGCTTTTTTTGCAGTCAATGGATTCCCACCCTGAGCAGATTGCCCTGCGCCCCAAGGAGTTCTTCTGCACCTATGACATTGAAGTCCTGACTGAAATGCAGGTGAGTCCTGTGTGTGCCTGAAGGAAAGTGCTGGTATGCAAAGGCTGTATTTAGGGAACGTGGCCGCTGTCTCTGTTCTTGACTCACTGGATGCTGCTGTGTGAATGTTGGGTCTCCCCCAGCCCTCTTCTTTTTGCCCCAGAGTACAAGTTGCCTGTGGTTGTTCAAAACACAGCTAATGCAGTGCTCCTGTGGCAGGAAGGGCACCCTGGCCATGACCATGGTGTGGCCATCTGTGATGACTTTCATGTGTTACCTGCCATTCCTCATGTGGATCTGGGGAACCAGGTGCCATCTAATAAGGATAAGCAGCCTTCAAACTGTGCAGGCAATGATGGCTTAAATATTTCTCCCCATTATTTTATTTATATTGGGAGACCTTCAAGGATTTGTGAAAAGGCAACTAAAAATATTTAAGGTGTGGGTTATCCAAACTGTGGATGGGGGCGGACTAAAACTAACAGACTAACTAAAAGTAACTAACTAACTAACTAAAACTAACATGGAGGACTAAAACCTGACAGACAAGTTGATTGGGCTGGGACCTTGGTGAGAATCTGGGATTTCTTCCCTTAACATTATTTAGGAATGATTTTAGGTGGCAGCTGTGGATGTCAAGAGCAAGATAGCTGTGTTCAAGGATGGGTTTAAGATGGAATACAACAAGCTGCTGATAGCAACGGGAAACACGTAAGCTTCAGACAAACATCTTAAAGATCAAGAGAAACTGTTTTACCTGAGAATGTGAGGAGCTTGTGCCTGGGGATATGGGATGAAATGTGACAGGTGAATTTCAACACTAAATTTGTTTGAGTATGGAAAAGTCAAGAAACAAAAAAGATACTGGAAATGTCTGTATGTATCTACATCTACATCTATATATCATCATCTATTTTAGATATATCTACATCATATATTATAGAATCACAGAATCACAGAATGGTTTGTGTTGGAAGGGATCTTAACATTTATCCCATATGTAATGACTATTCACCCACCCCTGCTGTGTCCAGGGAACATATTCCACTAGACCAAGTTGCTCCAAGCCCTATCTAACCTGGCCTTGGACACTTCCAGGGGTGGTGCCAGGACCTTGAACATATTTTCTTTAACAAAAGCTCCAAATTGGAAGTATCCTAATTTTTTTTAGGGGGCATTTTTGCCACATGGCTCTTCTTCTCACTCTGTGATAATGTTCAACCCAGACAACCAGCTAATTCATCCCTCTGAATTTCCATCTTCCATTTTCTGCCAACCTTTAATATCTTTCTCAGCAATTAAGGCCTAACACTTTGCTGTTGCAGCCTTAATTAGGTGTTGCTGTTGCCCCATTCTAACAGACCATTCGGGAGCCTTGGCTGCAGGATAGGAATTTTCAGGATTGGACCTGGTCCAGCCATAGGGAAAGGTGGTATTGATGTGCTGGGATGCTGAGCATCACCCTGGATTGCTGTATTCACTTGTGTCCTGGAAGCAGTGGATCAGTTGGTTTTCCATTGGAGGTTTGTCAGAAATGGCAACTTAAGCTGAAAATGAGGCATCCTGGCTCTCCTTCCTTTTGTTCTTTACATCAAGCCGTAAAATGAAGTAGGAGAAATGCAGCACCTGCATAATTTATTCTCTGGGGAAGGGATGTTGTGGAGCAGCCAAACCAGGGACTTACACTAGAAACCCAAGTACCACCGGTCATAGGCAGTGTCACAAGGTACTGGTACTGGGGTGTACTGCATCACAGCCAAAATGCCGTGTGCACCAGCCACCCAATTAGGTTCAAAAGAGGATTAAGCCTTTGTCAATAATTTCAAAATCCTCATGCACAAGCTCCAGGTACACTGGGTAAATGTTTTTTCGGGTATGTAAATTATTTAGGATCTTCTGTCCTGTTTCCAGGTTTGAGTCAGGTAGGCAGGGGTCAGATATTTAGAAATCTATGGGCTCCATTAAGTGCCTGGGGAGGGCTGTTAAGCTGCTACAGCATCAGCAGTGCGCCCGTGGGAATGGAGAGTATAGCCTGCATCTTTGGCAGAGCCTTACCAAACTTTCAGTATCTGGCTCCAAAGCAGTGCTGGAGGACAGAGTGAGTTTTCTGTGTCCCATTAAGCTTCTAAAAAATCTGTGACATGCCAGTAATTGAGCATAGGCTTGTAAAGCAATGCCTGTCCTGCGCTGGCTCCACTGCCCCAGGAAGGAGCTCCCCTGGACCTGTGGGTACACCACTCCATGATGGGGTCTGGTGTGGCAGCTCAGCATCCCCTGCTCTACCACTGGCCACCAGCATCTGGGTTTTTCCATCATCAGTTTTTTTCCAGCATCTAGGGTATATCTCTAGCTCAGAGAAAGGTGAAAAAAGGAAAGTTGGGGATGTTCTTGTAGTCCTGGAAAGGGTGTCTGCAGTTCTGACTGGGCACTGAACCACACAGAGTTGAGAAAAGCAGCTGTATCACTCTCGGTGTTTTTCAGGCCCAAAACTCTCAGCTGCAAAGGCAAGGAGATGGAAAATGTTTTCAACATCCGGACACCTGAAGATGCCAATCGTGTGGTGAAGCTGGCCACGAGCAAGAATGTGGTGATCGTGGGAGCATCCTTCCTGGGTGGGTGCCTGCCTGGCCCATGTCCTTGTCCCAGCTCTCCACCTCTGCTTGCAAATGGGTAAAGTCCCTTGCCCATTTTGTCACTGCCCAGTTAGAGGTAACACCCCTATGAATTTGGACCTGGGGTAATCTAACCTCCAGCCCCAGGTGTGTGTAAGGGCATTTCCGTGCCAAAGAAATTCATTTTTCAAAGAGGCTGGGCTGGCATGGGCACAGATATTGCTGTCGCATTCTGAAAAGCACATGGCAAAACAAGTACTGGTGCTTGTGTGGGTCCAAATCTAGTGTGTCTAGAGTTGGCTTCAGCCAGGAGAGTCTTGTTGGTGGGTGGGAGCCTGTGGGCTTATTCTCTTTTACATTTTAGCAGTGTAGTGAATTTTTAAAATGCACAGGAAAAATCTTGTAGTTTCTTTGATGGCTCTTCTTTTTGCTTGATATGGTTCCAACAAAATTATTGTGGGTCCTAACAAAATAAGAGTGAGTCCTACAAGCCTAAGACATAAATGGTTATTAGTCAGGGAACTTATATAAAACTTTCATTATTTGTTTTTCTTCTTTTATAAAAAATAAACTTGTTTTAATGGTTGACTCAATATGATCTACAGAAAAGCACATGGTGTGAGGGGCCAGTTGCAAACTGCAAGTCATCAAAAATATTTCTTTCCAAAAACCCCCACAGACAGAAGATATCATGATGGAGGTTCCCATGAAATTTCCAGCAACAAAATTTTACCCCTCTGATGGGAGAAAATGCCCAGGAGTTGTTTTCAGACCCCAGCTGAGGTTGTCCCAAGCCACAGGAGGAAGGTTCCCCTTGGCTGAGGTCCCTTGTTCCATGTTTTTCCCAGGGCACTTTGGGATTTCATGGCCAGTTCCTCCCTTTGGTCTTTAAAACCTACATCTAAGAGCACTTGAATCGGTGTGATCTGGTGTGATCAGGACTGGTGGCTCCCCAGCTCCCCCAGGAGTACAGCTCCAGCCTCCCCAGTCGAAGTGGGTGAGGTTGCTCCTCGTCTGCAACCAAGGACACAGGGCAGTGCTGAGTGGGCTAATGTGGCTAATTGGACCTGCTTCTCTTGCCCAGGGATGGAGGTGGCTGCCTACCTTGCAGAGAGGGCCCACTCGGTGTCCCTGGTGGAGCTGGAGCATGTCCCCTTCAAGAAGTTCTTTGGGGACAGGGTTGGCCGTGCTGTCATGAAGGTGACCTTGCTTTCCCATATGGGGGGGTGGTACAGAGCAGGTTTTGTTTGTTTCACTTATTGCACTAATTAATTTACTTCACATGTGTTGACAAAGCTGTATGGCAGCAGTCAGTGAGAATGGGCTGTGTTTTCCCTGTCATGGTCCATTTGCTATGGAGCACCTTCTTCTAGAGTGTTGAGGATGTGGGGATGCCGACCCCCTTAGCAGTGCAGGTCGAGACAAGCCTGCAGGGTGGGCAGGGCAGTGCTGGGGGCAGCAGGGCATCAGGACCAGGGTGGTTCAGGGTCCTGATGTCCCCTGCTCTGTCCTTTGTCACCCCTCCAGATGTTCGAGAACAACAGGGTCAAGTTCTACATGCAGACAGAGGTGTCGGAGCTGCGGGAGCAGGAGGGGAAGGTAGGTGGTGGGCAGGGGCTCCCTGGGGGAACTGCTGTGGCATCCCCCAGAGCTACCATTTTCCTTCCCTAGTGGTGTTTTGGTTTCCCTTCTTTCTTATCCCCTGAAGTTCATGTTCCTTTATTTGGCCCCCAGGAGCAAATGTATGCCAGTGTGGTGTGTGGAGTGGCTTCATTCTCACTCATCTCCTGCTGCTTTTCTAAGGAGTTACGGTTAACTTGCATTTCACAAATGAAGTGAGCTGCCAGCTTGGCTTCTTGCTGCTAGAGAGGGATTTTATCCCTAAAATAACTGTGATGTGCCCCCCACCCTTGTGTCTCCTGCAGCTGAAGGAGGTTGTGCTGAAGAGTGGGAAGGTCCTGCGTGCTGACGTCTGTGTCGTGGGTGTTGGTAAGGGCTGTGTGGGTGCAGAGCCAAGGAGGGAGGGCAGAAAGGAAGCTGGAGGGGACATAGCTGCAGGAGGTCCCTGGGGCTGAGTGGCCAGGGGTACTGGCAATGGTCTGCCAGCCCTACTGGACTGCCACACATGAGTCTGCATTTCTAAAAAATGCCACCACAAAATGCAATGGAAAATATATTTTGGAAGTAATAATTTCTTTTTCAGAAAAAAAAAGCATTTCAAGCAGTTTCATCCTCACAAATCATTTTTTATTGAAACTTCCCCAAACCAATTTTTTTAATGTGTTTTTTTTTTTTTTAATTGCTGCTGACAGCAATCAAAAATGTATCCCATACTATGAAAGAAAATACCCCATAGAATATGATATTCTTCTCCTTTACACTTAGGGAGGGAAAATTCCCTTTCCTTCCCTCTTCAAAATGCTATGGACTGGAAGAATTAATTTAATTCTGGTTTTGTTGTTTTTATTGACTACTCTAATTTGTGAAAAGGCTGGAGGTAAAAAAAAGATGACAAAAGGAGAAGGATGGTGAAGGAAATGTACACCTGGGGGGAGGCTGAGGAGCCCTGGCTGGAAACTTGAAGGTTCCCTTTTAAATATAATTTTTTTCAAAATATCTATAAAAGAGCATTAAATTGAAAATTATCTCCACGTACTAGAAAAGCGCAGTGGGCAAGTTACACTGATGCCTTGGGCAGGACAGGGACCCTGAGGGGCCAGAGGCTGATGCAGTGGGGGCTCTGTAGGGTACCTGACCAGGCTCCACACTCCCCAGAGCAGCTGCTTCCCTCCCTGGGGGCAGCCCACTGGCAGAAGGAAAGGCTCAGAATCAGCCCCCAGAACTGTGGAACACTGGACACAGCAGCAGCAACCTTTGGCTTCCCCCCAGGTGCAGTCCCAGCAACGGGCTTCCTCAAGCAGAGTGGCATCAACATCGACTCCAAAGGCTTCATCGTGGTCAACAAGGTGAGCCCAGGGGCAGCCCCTGTGGTGGGAGAGCAGGAGGAGCTGGGTCAGCTCTTCTGATGGATTAGCTTCCCTGGGGCTTCAAACTGCTGCTGCAGGGGCTTTTTGTGGCCTTTTATCTGCCAAGATTGGCGGAATAAGAATTTTTGGATTCTTTGGGTTTACTTGTGCAGAGCTAGGAACTGAACTCGATGACCCTTGTGGTTGCTTTTCATCTCAGGATATTCTATGAGATGCTGGGAGCATCACCAGGAGTGCCTGGGACCCCCCTGTGCAAGTGGGGGTGTGCAAACCCCAGACCTGGATGCTCTGGCTTGGGTTTGGCTCTGAGCTGTCCTGGAGTGGTATGGATATTTAGAGGGGAAAAAATTGAGATCCATCTTTTCAAGGATCCTAAAGGACCTCATCCTTTCTCCCCACCACCAGTGACTGTGTTGGGAGCACTGTTAGAGCTGGTGGGTGTTGGTGCCTTGGGAAAAGGAGTGTATTGGGAGGCTTGGGCTCAGTGCCATGCAGTGCTCATCCCTGCAATAAGCTGGGCTTTATCTGCAAACACCAACAAATCCAAGACTTCTTAGAGGAACTCCAGGACACCAGTCCATGTGTCTTTTTACTGGATAATCCACTGACTGAGGGATGCTATAGGTCCTTCCATGTGTGATCACATTTGAAACTGAAGAAGGCTGAATGAAATCTCCCCTGGGGTTCCCACAGCCAAGCAGAGGTTTTCCCTGTGTTTTGAGGGACTGTGGCAGCTCTGGACCACTCCAGTTCTGGAGTTTCTGTTCATGTAGGGTGCAAACATCACTAATGCCCACCTCTGTTCCCCCTTGAAGATGATGCAGACCAACATCCCAGGGGTCTTTGCTGCTGGAGATGCTGTCACATTTCCATTGGCCTTGAGGAATAACAAGAAGGTGAATGTCCCCCACTGGCAGATGGCCCATATGCATGGTAGGTACTTTGCAGAAAAGAGCCTTTTCCAGAGTCTCAGGAAATTTCCAAACCCTCCAGGGCAAGAATGTGACAACTGCCAACAGAGACTGGGTGGTTGTATTGAACATTTTGAAGTGTATATATCTTATACTGCCTGTTGTGCCTTCATCTGTCAGCATTCTTGGCAAGCTTTGTCTAACAATGCCTCATCACCAGCACAGAAGAGCCCAGAGACAGTTTTTCCCATATTCCCTTTTTTTCTTGACGCTGCTGTGGGAGCCTGCTCTACTCCTTGCCCTGGGACACTTAGGAGCTCACATCCTAATGCCAGCCTGGGCTCAGGTTCCCAGCTGGGCTTCCCACACTGCCAGGCTGGCCCAACAGTGTTCAGCAGAGCTCTGACCCTTCTTGCTTCTCATCAGCCTGGAACTCCTGGTATGATGGGCTGCCTTCATGGCTGCAGTCCCGCAGGGAGGATTCCTGTGTCCTGGGTGAGAGGTTTTGGAACCACAGCTCCAAATTCAGCCTTTGGATACCTCCTCCATGTCCAGATATGCTTCAGCAGCAGGGACTGTACCCGAACAGTCTCCATGCCCTCCAAGGGTTTGTCCATCCCATCCCCATCTGGGGAGGAGCTCGGCACCTTCTCAACCCTGTCACTGTTGCACATGTTGAGGGGGAAGACTCTCATGGGTACATGGCTCATGGCAGTGGAGATGACGAGTAGAGTTGCACAATGGGAAGGAGTCTGAACTCATGTGCTTCCTGCATTGTTTCTGTGTGGGTTTTCTCAGCAGCAGTTTTTGGTTTCCCTGTACTCTGTCACTGCTAGTGTTGATGCTGTGACCTGAGGGCAGAGCATGGCGCTTACCCTGGAGTGGCAGCTCCCCCATCCCTGTGCTCTCTTGCAGGTCGCATTGCCGCGCTGAACATGCTGGCCCATGGCACGGAGATCAGCACGGTCCCGTACCTGTGGACAGCTATGTTCGGGAAGAGCATCCGATATGCGGGTAAGGGCCTCCCTGGGGTTGCTGGGAGTTTGTGCTGGTGGAGGTGTCCTGGGATAGAGAAGCCAGGATCACCTCCTTCACTGTGAAGCCTCCTTCACTCTGCCACAGGGCTGCTTCCCTGCCTGGCTTCCAAGGGGGTTCAGTGTCTCCTCTAAAACCCATCTGCCATGAAATGCACTTCTCTAAACAGGATGGAGGATTGACTTAAATTAGATATTGGGAAGAAATTCTTCCCCGTGAGGGTGATGAGGCCCTGGCACAGGTTGCCCAGAGAAATGCCTCATCCCTGGAAGTGTTTAAGACCAGACTGGACAGAGCTTGGCACAACCTAGGATAGTGGAAGGTGTCCCTGCCCATGGTAGAGGATGGGAACAAGATTTTTTCAAGGCCTCTTCCAACTCCTGTGATTCTGTGGTTTTTGGTACCTGCATCTCCTGGTGCTGGTCTCTTGGTCACTGCAAGACATGTAGTGCTGGAATGAAACACCCTGTCTTAGAGCTGGATCTAGAGGAATTGCTGCTGAATCCACTTTTTCTTTGCTTTCCAGGCCATGGGGAAGGATTTGATGATGTTGTCATTCAGGGAGATTTAGATGAACTGAAGTTTGTGGCATTTTATACCAAGTAAGTGTTTCACTTGTCCATGTTCCTACACAGGCATTCATCTGAGATTGCTCTGCTAGGCTGGAAAATAGTTCTGCCAGAGCTTCTGTTGGTTTTGATCACCTCTGTACACTGAGCTTGTGAGACATGTATACAAGGCCCTGGAGAAATGATGTTCTAATTGTACAACAGGTTAAACTGCTCTTTGGACCTGGTGTCTCTGCCCTTTGTCCTCATAACCTCTATGAGCAGATGATGGCTTCTGCTGGCAATTCCTATCAAATATTTCTTTCCCATCTCATCACCATGTTCATGATTTGTGACCAGTGCTGGACAGAGTGCTCAAAATCACTGTTTCTGCATCTGGTTTAACAAATTGAGCTCAAAAAACTCTTTTGTCTGTCACAAGCGGGGAAGATTTGAAGGAACTCATGAACTTTGTTACATCTGTAGTGAAGACCAGCTCTCCCCCAGCTTGGGAGGCTACCTGGGTATGCATTCTCTAGATGTGTTGGCAGCTGGAATGTGTTGCCTCAGCTGCTCTAGAGCCATGCTTGCTGTTTAGACTGGAAAGTCAGTGCACCATGAAATTATCCCAAAAATAATTGCTGCTTTTGTTACCTTATTCTTTTGTTACCTTTCCCAATCCCAGTCTGAAATCAGTGGCCACAGAACATCCTCATGCTGGAACCAGAGGTGTTTCTCCAAGTGCTTCCTGATATTAAAAATAAGAAGAGGGAAACCAGGGAAGCAAAGGGCTGCCCAGCTCAGCAATAAAACCACTTGGCAGCAGCATCCAGACAAGGATCAGGAGGGAGCTGAGGACAGGAGCCAGCTCTGGCTCTGCAGGCATCATCTCACTGCACCTCTGTCCCATCTCCAATGTACCCCATGCCTTCTCCCTCCCTGACGATGGTGCACTTGCCCATGTTGCTCCAGAATGGAGCCTGGCAGATGTGTGCATTGGGCATGAAGGGGTATGGGACTCACTGCATCACCCCAGGAATCCCCAGTGCTCACCCTCCTCCCCCTGGTACCTGCACACCTAAGGTAAACACCTGCTGCAGGGATTGGGTTCCAACTGGCACCCAGGGACCTTTGCACACTGGATACAGCTCAGAGTGTCCTGACCTTGGTCAAAATTGCATAGAGGGGTGGGTTTGTGCCAAGTCACCACCTGTGCTGGGGAGAGTTGCTGTAAGGATGTTCCCCTCCTGCAGCCTTTCCATATAAGAGCCTTTTATCTCTTTATCCTCCCAACCCTAATTAGAAAGGAAATGCCAGGTTGCTTTAATTAAACATCTGAGGAGGCCATTCAAAGGAAACACCCTGAGCAAGGTGCATAATCCCTGCTCCATGCCAGGGCTCCACACTCCCTGTGCCATAATGGCTGCAAGGGACAGGGGCTGCCAGGGGACCTGAACTTGGTGGGCAGCACTGGGGGTCCCTGCTGAGCACTGTGTTGTTCTGCCACCCAGGAGGGTCTCCTGGATATGGCGTGTGGGTACCAGGACAGCATTCCATGCTGAGAGCCAGAGGTACTGGGAAGCACTGGCTGGTGGGGGTCAGCCAGTATGTCCCCTGCTGCTTGGCTCCCTGCCTGTGAGAGGCCACTGGAACATTTCTTTCTCTTTCTTTTTTGGTGGTGGTGCTTCTAGTTGGTGCTAATGCTTTTGGACTGAAGACAGTGCCAAGCTCACCATTTCCTCCCGTTTCTGTCTGCTGTGCCCACCTTGTGGTTTGGACTCTTCTTGTCTTGGTCCTCCTTAGCTGTTGCAGGAACCACTGGTGGTTCCCACTCCTACAGCCTGTCCTCAGCATTGGCTTTCACAATAAGGCTTCTTTTGCTCCAGAGTTTGAAAAGGAAAGTTATTTTGTCAGAGCTATGTAGAGGTCAATAAAAGGCCCTATGCTGGGAGGTGTAGGGGACAGCACTCTGTAGGTGTCCCCATGGGACACTGTCTTCACAACAGACTGATGTCCTCCTCCCCTAAGATTTTGGAGACCAGGGAATTGCTGTGGCTGTCTTCACGGTTCCCCACCTCCATTACGTTGAACCTTGCAAACAAAGGGAAGACCATGTAGACACATCCACTATGCTTCCCTCTTCCCTCAGTCTTCACCAAAGACTTCTGATTGCTCCAAATCCCAGGTTCAGGACGGGAATTCTTGTTGCCTTTGAAGACTTTTTGGAAAAGAGGAATTCCTCCTGGCTTCCCCATCTGTCTGACAAAGTGTTCAAAAGCCATGGCTGATGCAGGATGCTCCAGCTCACGAGCACCCCATGAGTTATTTGGAAAAGGAGCAGCTACACCTTGTTCTGCTGACAGAAATGTTTGGGCCGAAGTCACCTTCCTGGCTGGCCCCTTTGGGCACTGTCTGTGTTTGAGGCTGAGCCAGTGGGCACCTGGTGGGAGTACCTTTTCTGGTTCCCTTGCACACTTTGGTTATTCATTGCTTGGAACAGCACATTTCCCCCTGGTTTTGATGGATAGGTCTCTCCAATCACTTTGTGCTTCCCAGCTGGGAGCTGGCTCTGTTCAGGAAACTGGTCTCCATTATTTGCCATGAGCTTATTTAGGAATGGGAGGTTTTTGAAACAGTCTATGATGGAGCTGCCCATGGCTTTGTAGACAGATGTGAGAGATGGCTTTAACTCCCATGGCTGCACAGGGTTGAAGTGTCCTCTTTTGGCTTTTGCTCTTGTCCTGTGAATTAGGCACACATCTCTCCACACCCCAGCTGCTCTTTGCTCTGTTGATCCCAGAGCTCTTTGGCAGTGGATTTAAGAGCAGATTTAGTGGGTGCTTCTACTCTTCAGTTTATTCAACAGTATCACCAGAGCTTAAAATCTTACCCTCATATCTTCCCTGATCTCACATTGTGCCTTCAGTTATCTCTTCATGAGTCAGGCTCTGAAGGTTTATGCTTGGATTAACCTTGGCAAACTCCAAATGAGAAGCACCCTTTTCATTTGTCTGTGACCTTAGCCAAAGCTCCTCCAGCAGTTTTACATCCTCTTCCCTACACTTAATTTGTTTTCCACTCAACCTTTGAGGCTGTAGGGATCTTGCTAGGGGACATCCCATATACATGGCGACTTCCTTGCTGGGGCTGTGAGACCCAAGATTTGGACAACCCAACTGTCCCAGTGCTCATGGAGCAGCTCAGAGTGGGGCACTCTGCCCATTTGGAGGTGGGGATCTGGAAGGGGATGTGGAGTGTTCCACAGGGAAATCCTGACCACCTGCCTCTCCACTCCCTCAGCACAGGGCAGCAGTGCAGGAGTCACAGCTGGGCATCCTTTGTGGTGTCCAGGTTTCTATCCACCATCAGACTTACCTTTGGTGGTGTATTCCCACAGATGCCAGGGCTCCAGAGCTGACTCCATCATCCAGGTACCCTAGTGATGCTTATTACATCATCGAGAACATCAGTGGGACTAGTGGGACCTGCTGTTCCACTCTGCACCCTCTCCTGATCCTTGTTCCAGCCACTAGCACAGTTACTGTGGTGCTTATACCTTGGGATCAGGCCTGGCTCTGGAGTGGGTGTCCCTCTTTGCCTTCCTCTTCTCTCCATCATGGTGGGTTTTGGGTGGTGGAGCTGCGGCCATCTAGGCTGCCCTAACTGCTTTGCTCTGCCTGGCCCTAGGAGTGACGAGGTGGTGGCTGTGGCCAGCATGAACTATGACCCAATCGTCTCCAAGGTAGCTGAGGTCCTGGCTGCTGGCAGGACTATCCGGAAGCGTGATGTGGAGTAAGTAGACAGGCAGTGGGAAGTGGCAGTGCCAGGGCAGCGGCTAAGCATAGCCATAGGGTGCCAGGCAGAACTGAAACATTCCCACTGATCCCTCTCCATAGTTCTTGCATCTCCCTTCCTGTTCTGCTTCCTCCATCTCCCCTGTGATGCCTCCCAGCTGCCTCCAGGTCTGGCATCCCCCACACATGGGGTTTGTCTTAAACACCAGGACCCAAATCAGACAGGATGGGACCGGGATACTCCCTGCCTTCGGGCACTGGCACATCATCAAGGAAGCAATTCCTGATGCTAGGGTGCACCTGGGCACCCAGTCGAGGAGAACTGCAGAGAGGGACTGGGTGTGTAGCCTGTGTATAACCCCCTATGCACAACCCAGCCCAGAGAACTGGTGGTGCCAGGATGCCAGCCCATGGTGTCTCAGCCTCCAGTTCCTTGGATCAGAGCTCATAGGCAAAGGGCATTTTTCTCCCTTCACTTTGTTTTTAAGACCCTGCAGAGGAAAGAGCATAGCTTTTTGCTGAGGGTGGGTGCTGGGAGGCAAATGCCAGGGAGATTATAACAGCTGGGAAGAAGCCTTTAGAGTGGGAATCAGAGCTGCTGAGGAAATGTGGGTTCCTGTCCCAGAGGTCTTTCCACATCTGGTATAAAACCAGATATTTTCAAAATCTCAGGGAGATGAGCACTCCCAACCCCCAGGCAACTCAGACTCCCTGGGCACCCCTGGGATGGGGAGCATTTCATGTCCCCTTCCCCCCAGCTGAGACAGGCTTCATAAAATGACAGAATAGTTTGGGTTGGAAGGGACTTTAGAGCCCATCCCGTTCCACCCCCTGCCCCCTTACTCCCGCTATCCCAGGTTGCTCCAAGCCCCATCCAACCTGGTCTTGGACACTTGGATGAGGCAGCCAGAGATTTTCTGGGCAGCCTGTGGAAGGGTCTCACCACCCTCAAAGGGAAGAATTTCTTGTGCCATCATCCCAGTACATTGGGAAATGGTTGCTGGTGTCCCATTTTGTGGCTGGGAAGGAGGTGGTATCTTGTGGGCATCTCAGGGGCAGGGAGGAGCTGCTGACCCTGTAGTGGGGATCAGGGGCTGGAGGAAGCCAGATTAAATCTGAATGTCTTTTTTCTTTTTGTCTCCTGATGCTTTCACAACTTTAGGCTGTTTGTCCGTCATGGCAAGTATGTTCGGTTTGGGGTCCTGAGTATGCTGGATGTGAGGGGCTGGCAGGAGAGACAGCTGGCCCCGGAATGGGCCATGTCCCTAATTTCCATGTGGGGACACTGGTTACATGGGGGGTGTCCTTGTTTTGTATCCCTCTCACATGGGGGGCAATGCTGGGTGGTAGGGCTGGGGTGCCAGGAGCCACATCAGGCACACATCCTGTTGGCAGGGACCTTGCTTGGCTGGGGGTTTGGTAGCTTTCCCTGGATTTTCAGCTGAAGGGCTGCTTTTAAGGATAAATAAATAAAATGTTTGAGCTCAGTTTTACACAGAATTGAGAATCTGCAGGTGACTTTATGGACAGTTTAGTGACAGGTGATCGAGGGCAAAAGAGAGAGCAGTATGCTGGGATGGACACCAAGTACTGGACTAGCACTGAGGCACACCAAGAGCATTTGCCTGTGCACGTTGAGAAACTCTTCACAGCCTTGTGTTTTTTCTCTCTTTTAGAACTGGAGACATGTCCTGGCTGACAGGGAAAGGCTCCTAACACCGCTGATGGCTCAGCCCTCCTGATGCTGCACTCACTGTGGGGAGACAGGACAGCAGCTCCACGGCCTGGTGGGAATCCCATGGTTCAGCCATTTCCCCTTGAGACCTGGATAAACCTGGCATTATGCACTGACCTTCCCAGGAGGATCTCACACACTTCTGCCCCTGTGCCTGCTGGGCTAGGGCTCTGCTGTTGCAATTGCTGTGGAATGCTTGAAGAGCAGTCCACAGAGAGCGTGGGGTTTAGCACTGGCAGTGAGCATGGGTGCCATATGGCTGCTATCAGGCTGAGGGTCCCCAGGCGGGTCTGCCCCATGCATGTCCCTCACCCCCATAAGCAGCATGAGTACCTTTGGTTGCTCCTGTGCT
The DNA here is from genome assembly GCA_013397245.1 of Thryothorus ludovicianus. Lineage (NCBI taxonomy): Eukaryota > Metazoa > Chordata > Aves > Passeriformes > Certhiidae > Thryothorus > Thryothorus ludovicianus. The sequence continues at coordinate 258,181 of VZTB01001936.1, forward strand.
TTCATGCATGATGCTCCTTTCCAAATTCTCTTTGCTCCCAGCAGAACTTCAATGTGCATCCCTGCGGAGCCTGACATCCGCTCCCTTCCTGCATAGCTGCAGCATTTGCCACAGCTCTTCCTGTTCCCACCCACCCCAGGGGGCATCTGGGTGGGCCAGGAGATGGGGTTATACTGGCTGATCTCTGTGCATCTGGTGCTTGTATTGTCCAGGCTGGTCCTGGGCAGTGTCTCCACCAGAGGTGGGTCCCTGTCCATGCTGAGGGCTCTGGAGCCCATTGGTCCCCATGCCAGCATCTCCTGTCCTGCAGCAGCCAAGGGGCTGGAGCGCATTCCCTGTCTCTCGGGGCTCAATTTGGGAAGGGGCACTGGCACTCTTGGCCTGTTTTCAGGATGCATAGCAGGGGTACCAGAGAGCTGTGATGGCTCAGCTGCAGCCCCCCTTCCAGCCAGCCTTGGGATATCTATCCTTAAAGCTATCATGGGGTCAGTGCTGTGGCTGTTATTCGAGGAAAAGTAGCTGGCCAAGCATTTCTGGCTGTCCGTTCTCTGGCACTTGTCTGACATAGTGACAAGGCTGCATTTCCCAGCCCACCATGCCAGTGCTCTGCTGTCCTGTTTCCTGCCCCATGCTGAAAAAGACCCGTTTCTCCAGCTCAGGAGTGGACTTGGCCGCAACCCAGTGTGCATCAGCCCAGTGGAGTGGGGGTTGAGGGTCCCCCTTGGAAAGAGTCCAGTGCTTTGTTCTGGGGGCGACTCCTTCCCCAGCAGTGAGTGTTTTACCCTGAGTCCCAAACAAGAGGATTTATATTTTTAATTTGATTCACCCCCTATGAATTAAAGCAATACTATTCTTGGGATCTGGGTCATTTCTGATTCCTTCCAGGACCTTGGGTCACCTCTGCATGTTGGCCAGGTTGTTCAAGTACCTCTTCTCTGGAGACTTCCCACCTGTGTCCAGCTCACCTGTATTTCCAGTCTTTTAGATTTCGGCTGGGTAGAAATGCACCAGTGTTTATCATATCTCTGGTTGGTCTCTCCTGGTTTCACTGCAAAGCTTTTCCCAGATGGAATGACCAGGAGGGATGGTAGCAGGGTGTGCACACTCCAGCACACAGTGATGAACAGGGACCATTGTGTGTCTGCTGGATTCACAAAGTGATGGGAACTTGCAAGTCTCATCTTGGGTTCCAAAAGACAAATGTCAGTGTTCCTGTCTCTAGGTCCTCCTCTGAGGGCAGGGGTGGCTGTGGCTGCTCAGCTCTCAGTGCTCCACGCAGAGCTCTTCCAGAGTGGCCTGGGGCCATGGTCACTGCCCAGGTGCTGCTTCAGTTCTGCCAACTATCCACAAAGATCTGGCTTTGCATCCCATGTCCTGCTGGTGGGATAGTTTGACTCGGCTTTGGCAGCTCCCCAGGGGACCCAGCTGGAGTTCCAGGGGACTCTGGGGCACCACAGGGTGGCATTGGAGCTGTGTGTTTTCCCCAAGCTCTCTATCATATTCTCTGTGCTGGGGGAGACTGGCAGCACAACTTTGCTACCCTGTGGTAATACTGTCTGAGTACTCTGTGTTTCAGGAAGATGCTTTTTGACCTCCTTTGCCTCTGATGAGGACTCACTCAGTATTGGGCATAAACTGGGCGTCATCCCCATGTTCACAGGGCTGAATACCATTCAGGGGCTGAGGAAGGACCTTCTGCCCCAGTCTACAGCTGCAGTGGTGTTAACAAGTCTCATTCCCTGCTTTTTACAGAGGAGTAGTTTCAACCAGGGCTGGTAGTTATCACCCATGACACGAGACATCCCAGTCACCATTGTAGCTTTCCTTGGGACATGTGCCAGGTCACGGGCAGGGCTGCTGGCTCAGATGGGTACTGCTCCCCTGCCCAGGCATGGGGTGGTGTTGAACCTGGGACCCTTTATCCAGTGCCTTGGTGAATACTTCCTGGTGGCTAGTCTGTCCTGGAACTGGGCAAGGCTGGGTTGTGTTCTCTGCCACCCTTTCAGGCACATTTTGCAACCTCTCATGCCAGGACAGAAAGTTTCCATTTCTTCTGAAGAAACTGCCTGTTCCCATAAGGAATAAGAGCCCAGCTGGGGCACATGCAGTGACCCCCAGCTGCACTGCCCCATCTCAGTTACCTTCACCAGACTGCCCAGGTATCATCTTGTGCCCCATGCAGGTGAGACCCCATCTGGAGAACTGCATCCAGCTCTAGGATCCCAGCACAGGAGGGACCTGGAGCTGCTGGAGAGAGCAGAGGAGGCCACAGTGATGCTCTGAGGATGGGAGCCCCTCTGCTCTGGAGCCAGGCTGGGAGAGCTGAGGGTGTTCACCTGGAGAGGAGAAGGATTCAGGGAGACCTCAGAGCCCCTTCCAGGGCCTGAAGGGGCTCCAGAAGAGCTGGAGAGGGACTGAGGACAAGGCATGGAGGAACAGGACAAGGACAAGTAGGGATATTGCAAAGGAGATGGGATATAGTGAAGAAATTCTTCTCCATGAGGGTGGGGAGGTCCTGGCACAAAGTGCTCAGAGAAGCTGTGTTTGCCCCTGGATCCCTGGAAGTGTCCAAGGCCAGGTTGGACAGGGCTTGGAGCACCCTGGAATAGTGGAAGGTGTCCCTGCCCATGGCAAGGGGTGGGATGAGATGAGCTTTGAGGTCTCCTCCAGCCCAAACCATTCTATTCCTTGACAGCTTCAGCCAGTCAGGTGTTGGTCTAACCATGCTTTCAGCCCCAGATGATTTGTTTTTGGTGGCATATAGCAGTGAGTTCTGCAATTTTATTTTTGCTTTATCCGGGAAAAGTATTGTCTCTTTCTTTGGTTTCTTGTGTTCCTTGGCAGTTCCTGGCCCTTAAGGACCCCATTTATAGCACTTGCTCTCATTATTTGAGGCAGCTTCTCTGATGCACCTTATGGGGTGAGTTAGAGGCTGAAGATCATGAAGAAAGACCCAGATCTGTTGGGAAGAACTGACTGAAGAAGGCATCAGTGCCAGGGAAGGGGGTGGAGCCCTGGGAGCAGCTGAGGGAGCTGGGAAAGGGGCTCAGCCTGGACAAAAGGAGCCTCAGGGGGGCCCTTCTGGCTCTGCACAGCTCCTGACAGGAGGGGACAGCCGCGGGGGGGGTCGGGCTGTGCTCCCAGGGAACAGGGACAGGAGGAGAGGGAATGGCTGCAGGTTGGGTCAGGGGAGGCTCAGGTTGGATATTAGGGAATATTTCCTCATGGAAAGGTTTGTCCAGCTCTCACACAGCCTGTCCAAGGCAGCAGTGGAGTCCCCATCCTTGAAGTGTTCAAAAAATGTGTAGATGTAGCACTCAGGGACATGATTTAGTGGTGGCCTTAGCAGTGCTGGGCTAATGATTTGACCTGATGATCTTAGAGGGCTTTTCCCACTTTAATAATTCTGTGATTTTAAACTTGAGGTTCCTGAAGAACCTTTCCCTGCCATTCACCTCTGGCTCAACCACCCTAACACATCATCCCCAATTGCTCTCCCCAGCACCCCTGAGCCTGGATGGGGCTTGGGGAACTCACAGTGATGAGTAAATGCTCCATGAACCTGGAGGCCTTGAAGAAGCATTTCAGGTGAAGAGCACTATCCTCTCATGAGGCATCCTCCTCTGTCAGGGGTGTTTGAGCAATATTTGTGTTGGCAGAGCCCACCTGGGAGAGGGTGCACTTGCTGCAAGTCACAGTGACAGGTACAACCTGCCATCACCCCCTAAAGATGCTGTGGAGGGGAGATGCTCTGTGACTTGTGATCTCCTTGCAACTCCACCTTGTGATTCCTGCGTCAGCTTGGTGTTCCAAGGTTGGAATTCTCCTTCCTCAGATCCCCCTTCCAGCTGAGCAACCCTGTCCCCAGGGAGCCAGTGGTCACGTGGCCCTGCGCATTAGCCTAGCCTGTCATCTCATTGATTCCCTCTTGGCTAATCCTGGCTGAGCCGGGCTGGGGTGAGCAGGGCTCAGCTGCTGTCCATGGCTGCACCCACCCTGCTACCCCCGAGTCTGCGCCGGGGCTTGGTGGCCTTCAGTGGCTCCCTCTTCATCAACAACAAGACGTGGGATAGTGGCACTGCCCACACCTACCAGGCAGGTATGGGCAGAAGGGGTCTGCATAGGGGGCTTGGGAACAGGGGTTGTCCATCACCAAAGCATCAGGTGCCTCTGAGGCAGCAGCTCCAAAGGGTCCCTGAACCCACTCAGCAAGGAGGGGAGCAAAAATAAGAACATTTGCTGCAATCAGCTGCTTGTGGGACCCAGGGTTAGTTGCTCCTCTCTGCAAGCTGTGAGGGAGGTCCCTCCGGGAAAGGGGACCCCGGGGCTGGTGAGCAGCCTGCCCATGCCTGTCTGTCCTGCCTAGCTCACGAGGTGCTGTCTAGCCTGCCCCTCCAGGTGATGCTCTACTTCAACGTCTACTACTTCCCGGTCTGGTGCCTGGCTGAGGGGATTATGCTACACCTGAAGGTACCATTTCATGGGGCATGTAGGGATGGGGGGAGCTGCTTCTGCCAAGTCCCTCTGGGCTTGGGTGGGGGACAAAGTGGGCAGGGAACAGAGGTGACCCTTCAGAATTATTGGGTCCCCAAAATGCCCTGACCCCCATGAGAAAAGATTGCTCATCTCTGTCTGCTAGAGATGGAAATCATGAACGGTTAAAATGAGGGGGAAGAGTAGGCAGAGTTGAGCACCAGCATGATGAGAGCTGGCAGAGTATGGAGAACTAGGTTTGGAGAGGAGGGCACAGGAAGCTGGGCATGGAGAGCAGGGAATGGTGCACATGGAAATAGGAAATTGGGCATGGATGCTGAACTCAGACAAGGCTGTGTCCCCATTACAGTACCACCTGCTGCCTTGGCACTACCAGTTCCTGCTGGTCACAGCCTTCCTCATCCTCTCTCTGGCTGAAGGCTCCCGCCTCTACCTGGGCTACCTGGGGAACCTCCAGGAGAAGGTAAGCACCGCCTGCCCTGGCCACAAAGCCCCCTGTGCTCAGTGAGGATCAGCCCAGCTGGAGGAGTTGGATGTCTCCTCACTCAAGACCCAAGTGCCCATTACTGTCCTTCCTCTGGAGTTCTACCTGGAGCTGTCCCAGAAGAGAATCGTGGGTGCTGGAGAGAGATAATGAAGGGGACCCACTTGCCCTCCTGCTGTATCTCTCCTGTGTAACCCTTCAGCACTGGAGGGGGGTTTGATAGCACCTGACCACAGCTCCTTGTGGCAGGGACATCCCTGGTCCCTAGGCACCAAGGCCACCAGAGGCTGACGCAGGAAGCTCAAGTGGCACAGAGGGTCCCCCCAACCCACCACTGCCTCCTTGCCCTATCTCAGCAGGTTCTGATCCTGCAGGTGCCTGAGCTGGCTGGGTTCCTGCTCCTCTCCTTCCTGATCCAGCTGCCTCTCCTGCTCTTCCTGCTGACGGACAGCCATGTCATCCACCTGCCGCTGGAGGTGCCCATGCACAGCTTGTTCTTAGCCTTCCTCCTCCTCGAGATCATGGCTGCCTTCCTGGCACTGAGGACCATGACCAAGCAGCTGGCGGCACAGTTCTACCTGCAGCAGTTCCAGGAGGGTGGGAAAGGCCGGCTGGAGCTGGGGGGTGCAGGGGGACAGGCAGCTGAGATGGAATGATGCTGCAGGACTCCTCCTCCCCACACAGCTGGTCCTGGCAGGGAGCATTAAACAGTGCTCAAACCCACAGACACTGTTTCTGAGCTTTGTGGTGTCCCCAGAGCTGCACCCAGGCACAGCTCAGCTGATCCTTGCCTTGCACCAGCTAACCCAGCTGGGGAAAAGTAGGAGGGAGGGGTCAGCACCTCTGAAACATTCCAGCTCACCCCAGGGCCGTGCCTGTCCTTGCTGAGTATCAGCCCTGGCAGGAGGCAGGAACCAGGCTGCAGGAGCCACTGCACACCCATAGGAAGTACTAGCCCAGGGCTGGAACCTTAAGCTCAGCTCCTAAACCGTCCCTGAGATTGCCAGGGAGCTTCTGACAATCCAGGTGGCCCACATGAAGCCATCCCAGCTGGAAGCAATGCAGGGTGCTGTGAGGTACAAGAGCTGCGATCCTCAACCTTACAGGCCCTCCAGGGCTAGAGATAGAACGAAGCCTCCTTCCACTTCCAGAACAGCTTTATTCCGCTGCATCCCAGTTTTTCAAGGGAAATCAAGGCCATTGGAATGTGGAGAAATGCAAAATGCTTTAAGCCTCTTGTGCCCAGCAGGACCAGCTGCTCCCCAGCATGCTCTGGTTCCGGGACAGCTCTGTGGACAGCTCTGCTCTGGCACCGGCTGTCAGTGCTGGGAGCTGCCCCTGGGTTGGCTTTGTGCTCCAGGAGCCAAGAACTGCTGCCAGTGCTTCTCCAGGAAAGGCAGACTCTGACTGCAGCAGTGCCCACCTGCGCCAGGACTGGCCCACATGCACCAGGGCTGCAGCAGTGTCCCCATCGTATCTACCTGGAGGTGGCTCTGGAGGGAAGGGTGTTTGTGTTGGAGCATTCCTGACATTCCTAAGCTGTGTCCTCAGGCTTACCTTTAGGGGGTCTTGCCTGCAAAATGAACAGGGACATCAGTATAAAACAGGCATGAAGGCAACCCAGGTGGCCCTCAGCTTGGTTCCATGCAACCAGTTTCACTGTCCAGGACCCCCATTCCACTCTGGATTGGAGATCAGGCATTAGGAAAGTCTCCACCACCATAGGATGGTGCAGCTTTAGGACAGTTCACCAGGAGATGGGGGATCTCAGTCCTAGAGGCTCCAAAGACTTGGCCAGACAAATCTGGAGATGACCTGAGGCAGGGCTTCCAGCTCTCCTGGTCTGTAGGGGCCTTCCTGTGACTCCCTGATTCACCAGGGTAGTAAATTCTCACAATGGAATCATGCTTTGCTCATAAACCTGCCAATGAACCATGGAACAGAATGTGTGCTGAAGAGCTGGCCTCTTGGCACAGAGTGCCAACAGATTCCATTTGGAAGAGGGTGGAAAAGCATAGGGTCAGTTTCCAGGTAAGGTCCCCGTGGCGACCCACTGATGGATGTTTTGAGAGTAGCTGAGGTCATGGTGCAACTTTCCCTGACTCCTGACACCAGCTGGATCCCTCTCCCAGTTCAGACTGGCAACCAAGACCAAAAGTTGAAGACTACAAGCTTCTCCACCATATTTTTCCCCTGATCTTGGGAGCTGAGTTTAAACTAAGGGGCAGAAAACCATTAAATCTAAAATTATTTACTTCAAAACCTCCTCTCTCCCATGTTGCCCTATCCTTACCTCCTCAAACTTCCACTTCCAATAAAGGTCAGCCTTTGCATCCAGGTAGAGCAGAACCAGGTCACAGACCATCGTAGCCTGGAGACAAACATTGAACATGTTTGAAGATCAAACTTCCCACAGGAATGCTTGGACATCCATCCTGGCTCCCACTGAACCCTGCAGCCAGCTGTGGTAATTTGCTGGGGCAGTGAGCCAGCCCTGCCTCCAGCCAGCTCCACTGGCTCCTCTCTGACCCAGCCTGGTCCCAGGAGCTGCACAGGAGGTCAGACAGGATCCTCAGGCTGCAATGGATGGATGGGGGGGCTGTTTCAGCACCCTCACAGTCACAAATGGACTGGGATGAGCATGTCAGGAAGGAAAGGGGGGCAGGTGGGGGACCTCCCTGTTACTCTGCTGGAAGGAAAGAGCCACAGAAGGGTCTCTACAAAGGGCTGCCCCACCTCAGTGACAGGACACTGGGTCCCTTCAGAGTCAGCGGAGAAGCAGCGAGGAGCTGCTCTCTCCTGCCAGTAGCATCCGTGATGCTCTGTCCCAGGATCCACAGAAAAACCTGACCTTCATGAGATGGGACCCTGACAGCACTCAGGATCCCAATCCAGAGGTGTCATTACTAATGGACACAGGCAGCTGTCACCCTGCCAGACCATATCCCCTCTGTGCTGGCTGGTACTAAGGAAGACTTGTGCCTAGGCAGGCAGCAAAACAATTGAGAAGTGGCAAATCCCAAGCCACAGATCGAAGGAAAAGAGGGTATCTGGAGTACTCACAGCACCAAAGAAGGCGATGCTGGTGCCGAAGCTCACAGCAGTAGGAACAATGCTGAACTTCCCAGCCTGGTGAGGAACAGTAGGGGTAAGAGAAAGGGTGGAGAGTGGTCAGAGGGGTGAGAAGGATGTGGGCTGAGCCTTGCAGCATGCTCAAAGTCAGGAGGTGCTGGATTTCCTCATGCCCATTTGTAGGAACTGCTGTTGTGCTGACTCCAACCCCTTTGTGCTTTCAAAGAAGGGACTGAGGTGCCTGATGACCTGGAAATAGCAGAGGTTACTGTGACCCACCTGCTCCTGCAGGCACAGCCGGAACCTCCCTCTTGCTGCAGCTGCCACCCATGGAACCACATCCCAGCAAACACAACCCTGCTGTGATGCATCCCTCCCTTCACAAATGAGCTCTCTTCTGGCTGTCCTCTCCTGCTCCGCAGTTCCTGGACCTGGTCTCTCAGCCTAGAAGTGGTACACCTTGTCCTGCACTGTGTGTTTCACTTTCTTCAGGTGCAAAGGGCACTGCTGAGCATGAAAGACCAGCTGTGGACATCTCTCAGTGTAGGAAGTGCTCTCAGCATTTGAAAAGCTAAGCATTGAGTTTCTGAGTGATGCTGCACAGAGTAGGATCAACAATCATGGAAACATGGAATAGTTTGGGTTGGAAGAGATCTCAAAGCTCATCTCATGCCACCCCCCTGCCATGGGCAGGGACACCTTCTGCTATCCCAGGTTTCTCTAAGCCTGTCCAACCTGGACTTGGACACTGCCAGGGATAAGGCAGTCACAGCTTCTGTGGGCAACCTGTGCCTGGGCATCATCATCCTCACAGGGAAGGATTTCTGCCCAATCTCCCTCCCCTCTGGCAGTAGGAAGTCATTCCCCTGTGTTCTGTCCCTCCATCCCTGTCCCCAGTCCCTCTCCAGCTCTTCTGGAGCCCCTTTAGGCCCTGGAAGGGGCTCTGAGGTGTCCCTGGAGCCTTCTCTTCTCCAGGTGAGCACCCCCAGCTCTCCCAGCCTGGCTCCAGAGCAGATGGGCTCCAGCCCTTGGAGCATCTCCGTGGCCTCCTCTGAGCTCACTCTAGCAGCATCAAATCTTTCTGGTGTTGCAGACACCAGAGCTGGGGGCAGCACTACACCTGAGCAGGGCAGAGGAACAGAATCCCTCTTTACCTCCTGCCCACACTGCTGGGGAGGAGTCCAGGACACAGGGGATTTCTGGGCTCTCAGTGCACATGGTTGAGGCATATACAGCCTTGATCATGTCACATCTTTGCTCCCTGAGGGTACTTTTAATCAAGAAGGGATTAATTTTCCAGGTTCAGTAGAGTTCAGGTTGATCTTTGTCAGGGTGCTAGCACCATAAGAACCACAGAGGGAGACATCCACAAGCCCAGATCACCTCACCTTGCCTACTGAACACTTCACAGCCCCCATGTCAGACCTTCAAAAAGAGGGAAATCTCCCTCAGGGCATTACCAAAAGCTTTTCCTTCAAATATGAGAGACTATTTTCTCCTGCTCTGATTAGAAAACTCTGGAAAGAGGTGAAGAGCTCATCTGGGTGGGGAGAAACTATGGTAGCAGAAACCCCAGGGGCAGAGTGGGAGCAGTGGTGTGAGAAGTCAGCCCTGGGGCTGAGGAGCTCACAGTACCTGGCCGTGCACGGAGAGGTCAAAGCGGATCCCATAGAGCTTCAGCAGGTTCCGGTAGAGCTGCCGCTGTGAGCCCCAGTAGTAGGAGGCAGTTCTGTGGGAGACACTGGGCATGGCTCAGAAAGGCAGCTCCATGCAGACAGGGAGGAAAGGGGGTGCCAGTGCCAAGGGATTGCTGGGCATGTGGATTCCTGGGTCCTCCAGGCTGGGAACTGGGCATACACATGCAGTGATGACTCACTGGCACCAACAGCGGGGCACCAGCATGCCCTCAGCACCCAGTCTAGGTCACTGGGAGCACACAGCTCTCAGTGTGCCCAGTTGAAGTGGCAACAGTTGTAGGAGCGTGGGTTTCCCCAACAGTCACAGGTCCCTGCCCTCAGGCAGGTAATGCCCTGCTCATCTCAAAACACAATGGAACTACAAAGTGTGGTAATTGCCACAGTATCCCCATACTGACAGGCCCTGCCCTGAATTACCATTCCCCATTGCCTTGGAATCACTGAATCATTGGAAAAGGCCTCTAAAATCATTAAGCTCAACCAATTAACACAGCACTAACCCATGTCCTCAGATACCACATCTACACAGCATTTAAATCCCACACCGGTGAAGACTCCACCATTGCCCTGGGCAGCTTTACTGGGGTTGGACAAACCTTTCAGTGAAAGGTTTTTTCTAACATCCAATCTAAACACTCCTTTAGTGCAACTTCAGGCTGTTCCCTCCAATAAAGCTCCTTGTCACCTGGGAGCAGAGCCCAAACCCCCCCAGGCTGTCCCCTCCTGTCAGGAGTTGTGCAGAGCCAGAAGGGCCCCCCTGAGCCTCCTTTTGTCCAGGCTGAGCCCCTTTCCCAGCTCCCTCAGCCCCTCCTGGGGCTCCATTCCCTTCCCCAGCTCAGTTCCCTGCCCTGGACACGCTCCAGCCCCTGCAGGTCTCTCTTGTCAGGAGGGGCCCAGAGCTGCCCCAGCACTGGAGGTGCCACAGCAGTGCCAGCACAGGGGACAGACACTGTGCCCTGTACTGCCACATCAGGACTGGCACAGATCAGGTGCCCTTGGCTTTCTTGCTCACCTGGGCACACCTAGGTTCATGTTCACCTTCAGGTCCTTTTCTGCCTGCAGCTTTCCAGCCACTGTCCCCAGCCTGGAGCACTCCATGGCATTGTTCTGAACACAAGACAGGATCTGGCACTTGACCATGTTGAACCTCACACCACTGGCCTCAGCCCATAGATCCAGCCTCTGCAGGGCTTCCTGCCTTCCAGCTGATCCACAGTCCCACCCAGCTCAGTGTCATTTGTGAACTGACCGAGGCAAACTTCCTGTCCCTGCTGCTCCTTTCAGAGCATCCATCAGAACTGAAATCTCAAACAGCCATATGCTGATCCCACAGGCCTGTGTGGCCTCTGTCCCACCACCCTCACCTGAAATTGTACGTCGTGTCCTGCAGGCTGAAGGAATACTGTGGCTGGCACTGGGTAGCAGGGTGGTCCAGGTCGCAGTTCCACTCGATAAGAACTCTGATGCTTCCCCCCTGCAAAACACATTTTATTCCAGGAGAAGCATGGGATCAGATTGGCCAAGTAATTAACTGTTCAGACATTCCCAGATCACACATTCCCTTAGCATTTCAGGTCAGTCATGTTTCTTGCTCACATGTGTGGGGAATTTTGAGTGACCTTCCATAATTATATAAAAAAAAAGTACCAGCAGTGCGAGATCTCCAAAGTTCTCTCCAGCTGCTTCCACCATGTCACGGACACGGAACACAGGGCAGTAGGGGTTGAAGACTGGATCATATGTGCAGCTCTTGAAATAGCTGGGGTCAGTGGTTTGTAAAGTGTTGCACCTAAGACAAGAGAGAGGGGAGGCAGGGGTGTGGCAGGTCATGGAGTTTGGCTGTGGGACTAGAAAGGGGACCCTCTCATTGTGGGAGGTCTGCCAGTGCTCTTGCATTGCTGGAGGTACAGTCAATGCCTCGCCTAAAGCCTCAGATGGAGAGAGGGTGGAGGAAAACCAGCTCAGAGGAATTTCACATAGAGTTATCCTCTATAGCATGTGCCATGGCCTTCCCTTCTGCCTCTTTGTGCTCCTTTCTTTCTTCCCAGCACCTAGCTCTAGTCACTGCGAGGGATAACAGCAGGGACAGTTCATGTCAGGTCTCCTGCCAAGGTAAGGCAGCAGTCAGTGTGCCTGGGGCCGTGGGGCCAGTGCAGCCCTTTCCATGCCTTCTGTGAAACCACTTTGCAAGGACTAAAAGACAAAAATATTAGCTTCACTTCCAAATGAGAGCTTGGGAATGGCTGGCCTTGTCCAGCTCTCCGCAGTGCTCTATATGAGCAGATGGACACCAGTCCTTCTCTCTGAGGTGTCCCCATCCCACTGCTCTGAGAGCTGCACACCCAGCACAGCTGGAGTGACCTGTATTCACCTCAACACCAGTCCTGTCCTAACTGCCCCAGCACCATCTGCCCTGGGTGCCACTGGCTCCACGAGTGCTTCAGCTCCTCAAGCCCCATGACAGGCTCAGTGCCAATGCTGGACTGGGCTGCATGCTCAGCCCAGCTGGGAAGTACTGTACTTACTTGGAGAAGTTAGTTTTGGTGAAGTGGACAGTATTTTTTATAAAAAGAGTGAAATTCTCTGCTTCAGCCAGAAGAGGTTTCCTAGAAAACAACCACCAACAAAGTCAAGTCTTGCACAGTGACCAAGGCCCCATTTCCTGAGCTCTGCAGTCTCTCCTGCAAACCCAGGATTTTGGCTACAATGAACAGGGGCAAGAAATGCTCTTGGGTGAAGTCCTCTGAGTTTAACTGACCAGATGGCCAATGTCAGAAATCTCCCTGAGCCTGGCTGCCCCTTGGGTGAGTGTGGTCAGACTCCTGGTAGCACAGAGGGAAGGAGCCAAAGCTCCCAATATCTGCTGTCTCCTTATGTTTGATTACCTGGGCAGGGTGCCATTCTCCACAGGGCACCAGCCATAGATCTCACAGGTGGAATGGGTGGCATTGAACATCAAACATTTCCCAGTTTTTATCCCTAGAAACGATACAATATAAGACAGGCTGAGAGAGTTGGGGTTGATCATCTGGAGAAGACTTTAGAGAGACCTTAGAGCCCCTTCCAGTGCCTGAAGGGGCTCCAAGAGAGCTGAACAGGGACTTGGGACAATGGTCTGGAGGGAGAGGACAAAGGGGAATGGCTTCCCAGTGGCAGAGGCAAGTTTAGGTGGGATATTGGGAAGGCATTCTTCGTTATGAGAGTGGGCAGGCCCTGGCACAATGTGGCCAGAGAAGCTGTGGCTGTCCCTGCATCCCTGGAAGTGTCCAAGGCCAGGCTGGACAGGACTTGGAGCAACCCGGGATAGTGGAAGGTGTCCCCGCCCATAGCAGGAGGTGGAACAGGATGAGCTTTAAGTTTCTTTCTAACCCAAACCATTCTAGGATGTTGTTTCTTCAGCAAAATACCCAGTACCATTGCCATGAACCACAGGGTTTCCCATGGGACAATCTGCATCTGCTGTGCACATCCCGTCGAGAACAGAGGGGCTCTGGGAGGGACAGAGAGAAGTGCTGTCACTGCACTGTGCAGCTACCTGAGGCCATGCTGTCACTCCCCACCATTGCTGCTCCTGCTTCTCCAAGTGCTTCCCAAACAGTTAGGGATAAACATTCACCAGCCTCCACCCAGTCAGAAGAGAGGCATGTCCAAGGGGCAATCCTTCCTCTCCAGAGCACTTGTGTCCTGCTGCTCAGTGGCAGAGGAAGCCTCAAGAGCTACCTCAGACCTTTCAGATGGAACTGGGAACCAGCATAGATGGTTTCAGAAGGGCCCTAATAAGTGAGCCCATTAAGCACCTTGTAAAGTACCATAATGAATTCCTGGGAGAAAGCTTAGTAGACCCTAAATTCAGCATAGTAGAAGTTTTAAAAGAGACAGGGAAAGCTTCACCCTTACTCTGGACCTACCTGATTGTCAGGAGCAGTAAAAACCTCTTATTCAAACACAGAGAAATGATGGTAGCTGAGGAAACACCACTAACACCTCCCCCAGCAACCTGAAGCCATGACAAGAGTCACCAGCTCATCAGACACTCACCTCCCCAAGCTCTGGGGGCACAGAGGCACAAATAGAGGAGGGAAATCCTCAGTTATGATGTCAGAAGTGGGGGTCTGTTCAGGCCTTCCCTGGGCTGCCCCAGGACAGCCTCAGCCCCTCATTCAGGTGTAAAACTCACCAACATGATCTGAGAGGAGCAGCATCTTTGGGCTGGGTGGGGTCTACCTAGGGCTCTCAAGTCATTATAGGATGCAGGAGAACATCTGGGGATTACACAAGGTATTTAGAGAATGGGTTATTTAGGGGAGGAAGAGAAGGCATGGGAAGGAGGGAACTTGGTAGTCTGAAAAGGAACACAAATACTGGAACATAAAGGGATAACAGGATGCAAAGATGTAAGTGTATGAACAGCTGCTGAAACAGCTCAACTCATGTTCAGTGCTGCCTCTGGCCACAGACACACTCATTTGCCAGCAACAAATACTCTGGTCATTGAGAATATTACGACAGCTCAAACTCTCTGCAAAGCCAAAAGCTGCCACTGCTAAATATTCAAAGCTTTCCAAATATGAATCTTATCTATGGACTCAATGCCAGGAACTGAGGAACTCTGGAGATCAGCATGGTGTGTAGGCTGGGACAGGCACCCACACACATCCCAGCTCTGGAATGGAATGAAATCCTCAGCTCTTTGTGTCCTGATCTTGCACACTGCAAACCCAGCATCCAGAGGTGCCCATGGCTGCCTGGGAGAACCCCAAAATGCCTTACAGCACTTGTCTTCCCCTCTGCTGGGACTTCAGGAGTTCTCAGCATTTTAAAGATGGATTATTGCATCATTTTCCCCGACCCAAACCCGGTGTTTCTCCTCCCCTGCAGCATTTGGCCACAGCAGGAGCTGAAGGGGTCATTAGGACAATTGGTGGTTGGCTTAGGTACAAAGTGCCAGCAGTGGTTCAGCTTAAAGAACATTTGCTCCCATCTGCTTAGCTGGGTCCAGCCTGGGGGAGCTCAGCAGAGGAGCTGGCGTGACTCCAGCCTTAAAGGGAAGATATCTCCCAGAGAACATATACCATTAAGTGTTGGCTGGCTGGAAAACCATCTAGACCTTGTGCTCCGTTCCTCCTAAAAACAGGACACTAAGATGGACATCAGTCCTGCAGCACAGAGTTATAAAGGAAACATGGCACAGCTATCCATGGAGTGTGTGTCAAGGGCAGCAGAAAGCCTGGAATGGTCATACAGGGCCATCACACAAAGAGTTCAGAGGTGGAGAGGCCCCACGTCCCCTGTCCTGGCCACTAGTTCCAGTAGAGCATGTGGATACACAACTTGGCTCATGAAGGTATGACAGAGCAGATGTGCTGTGGAGCGCTATGAAGCGGTAAGAATGAGGGGAATTTGGTTTTGTGGGAATATAAATCCACTTTTCCCTTTTATCTGGTCTTCCACTGGATTCCACTGAGCAGCAGGACCACCAGCTCCATCCCACCCCTGCAAGGCTGGGCTGGGGCACGTCCATTCACTCACCTCAGGGCAGGTGCCTTGGGTTTGCTGGATTGTGGCAATGAAATGGGTCACCAGGAAAAGCACATTTTCCCCCTGGGAACAAGAAGGCACTGTCAACCAGGGTGGGTCCAAGGGGATGCCCTGTGACACCATGGGTGGAACAGTCACTAAGGCCAGTGGTACCCGCGGCATCCCCTTGCCAAGGTGACTGACTGTATGTGTGACCTCCCTGCCCCCGCCCAGGGCCCAGCCGTACCTGCGGGGGCCAGGTGAGATCCGCAGCGTCCCAGAGCCGCCGGCCCGCGGCCTCGGCCGCCGCCGCCCCCTTCACCTTGGTGACCACGGCGACACGCGGGGCTGCGTCGCGCTCCTGGTACCCCTTCCGCAGCAGCAGCACCCACCTGCGGAGAGGCGGGGGGCTCTGAGGGAGCCCCGGCTGGCCTCGAGGGCTGGGGGGGATGTCCCTTCCCCAGCAGGGACCGGCCAGCCCGAGGACGGGGACCCTTCCCCAGCAGGGACCGGCCAGCCCGAGGACGGGGACCCTACCCCAGTAGGTAGCCAAGCGCGCTCAGTTGCAGCAGCCGGTGCAGCAGCCCCACCCGCCTGTTCCGCGTCAGCGAGAACTGGGCAGTCTTGTAGTCGAGCAGGGACCCGCAGGGTGGGCTCTGCATGGCGGCACCGGGGGGGAAAGGCGGGCACAGTGCGAAAGGCGGCCAGGGGAGGAAAAGGCAGGCACGGTGGGGATAGCGGCACCGGGGGGGAAAGGCGGGCACAGTGGGAAAGGCGGGCACAGTGGGAAAGGCGGC
>VZTB01001936.1:274286-294819 GCA_013397245.1 Thryothorus ludovicianus
ACGGCCAGCCCCGCCCCTCCCGTTGCCATGGCGTGGGGGCCGGGCCGGGCGCGGGGCCCGGCGGCTGCGGGGCGTTCCGGACAGCCGGGTGAGCCTCCGCCGCCCAGAGCCGTGGGCCCACCTCACAGCGAGAATCGCAGAATGGTTTGGGTTGGAAGAGACCTTAAAGCTCATGCAGTGCCACCCCTGCCATGGGCAGGGACACCTTCCACTGTCCCAGGGTGCTCCAAGCCCCAGTGTCCAGCCTGGCCTGGGGCACTGCCAGGGATCCAGGGGCAGCCACAGCTGCTCTGGGCACCCTGTGCCAGGGCCTGCCCACCCTCCCAGGGAGGAATCCCTTCCCAATATCCCATCCATCCCTGCTCTCTGGCAGTGAGAGCCATTCCCTGTGTCCTGTCCCTCCATCCCTTGTCCCCAGTCCCTCTCCAGCTCTCCTGGAGCCCCTTTAGGCCCTGGAAGGGGCTCTGAGGTCTCTTCAGAGCCTTCTCTTCTCCAGGCAAACACCCTCAACTCTCCCAATCTGTGCTAAACCAGCACAGACCCCCTCAACCAAGGGATGGGCAATTTGCCTCTCCCACTAATGAAAATCATGTCATTCCTCTGGATGTTGGAGCAACCCAAGTTTTACATCAAGGACAGATCAAGGGCCCTTTCCAGCCTGCCCTGCTGGAGATTCAGGGACCTACAAGAGGCCAGGGTTCACCACATGAGATGTGATGTTGACCAGCAGAAGGGATTTGCCAGCTGACTGCTTTGAATTGCTCAGGACCCAGAATCAGGCAGATGGGAGGATGGAATGTGTAAATGGGTCAGTACACCTCTTGTCCCTCGGGCTGAGAATTTTTCGTTTGTGTCATCTCCCTTGAAGTACTCCACATTTTTAAATTAATATTTTTAGGAAGAAATTATAAATCTTCTGTTTTAAATTAATATTTTAAAATTAGTATTTTTAGGAAGAAATTATAAACCTTTTGTACATTCATGTCAGGTAGTCCCACCTGAAGCTGCTTTCAGCAGGCACAAGATCTTAGAAATATGCAGTTTGGACCATAAAAAAGTACAATCTTTCCAACTCATTTTTGATAATAAATGTTTTTATTAAGTTTGTTTTGTCTGGAATAGTTCTCTGAGGTCCCTTCCAGTTAATTTTCCTGTCTCTGATATCCATGGATGGAGAAAATAATTTGATTTTGTAGTGTCTTTTGAATAATCACAAGGTCATGGCCACACATCTGTTTAACTGTAAATATTTTTGAAATTAGAATTGCCACTGACAGAGAGGAGGATGCTTGGGGCAATATGGGCTTAAATGTTGAATTCAGGATTCAGAGCACCTGTGAGTAAACTAAAGGGGCACTCATTCCAGGTGCAGTCACAGGCTGCAGGCAGAAGTGATGCCTAGGGAGGTACATTGTCAGGCATAGTGGGCTACAACCTTTTCCTCTGCATCATGAAAAGTGACAGCAGAAGAATTTGTCATCATTTTAATGGAAAGATAAATTTATCCTTTAAAAACATAATGAAATAACTCCAGCTGTATCCAGTGTTTGCTTTCCTGGCAAAGCTTGAAATTATTTTTGAAGGGGAATGTTGTACTTATGTACACCCATGTCAGCTTGTGTTTGGGGACTCCCTTTGCTGGTGAGCCAGCAGTGTTATACCAGGCAATGTCACTGGGACAGGGACCTTGAGCATCCTGTTGTCCTGTGGGTTCCAGGAGGTGGCTGAGGGACACAGAGCACAAGCCTTCCCTGTGCCCAGGTGGGATTTGCCTTCCCGGGGGACTGCCAGGAGAAGACAGAGCAGGCAGATGGAGCTCCAGAGGAGGTTTGTATGGGAAGTTGGAGGGATTTGCTGTGCTTTGGCAGCTGCTGCCAAAGGTTATGAGGAATTAACGTGTAGGGAGTTATTCTGAGAACTGTAGTTCTGTTATACTGAACCAATTATTCCTGATTTACCTGCTGATCTCCCCAGCTGGAATCACTGTCCCTCTTTCCTCAAACTCAGTTCTGTTTCTCTCTATGTTGGAAACCAATCTTGGAATAAATCACCAACAGACTTGCTGAATCCCTGTTCACAAGGGATTCAATGGTTCTAGTTCTGAGCCTTTTTTTTATGTGTCCAAGTGTCAATTCCATATTGTTCCTTTTTGTTTGCTTTGCAAACGTACCAGATAGCAGTTGGATGCCTCATGAAGGTGCTACAGCACACCAGCACTAATGCCTCTTTTCAGGTCCTGTCCCAGTCAGAGTACAGAGGTTATACAAATCCACATTGATTACCACTAATGTTTTTTTTCCAGAATTCTTGAGTAGCTCTCACTTTGCTCAGTGGCCTTTTGAAGCCTTGACTGTCCTCGTACCCTGTAACCTTTTGGAATCTGCCAGCTTGTTTTGCTGCAGCACTCTGGGACTGCTCTAGCTGCCTGTTTCTGGAAAATGAGCATTACTACTTCAGGGAAGCTCACTGCCTGATTCCATGTGGAATTTCTCTGGTGTAAGTTACTAGCTGTAGTAGCTGCTAACTTTGGGGGCAGGGCCAGGAAGTGGAGCCTCCAGCATGGCTCCAGCTGCTCCCCCCACAGAGAAAAGGGGTTTTTGTGTTTTCTAAGTATTTTTCTTGAGCATTTTCATTTCCTTTAGGATATCAAGCATGCTGCCATGCCCAGAGGTGCACTGGCTCTTGTCCCAGCAAGGATTGGAGCCCCCAGTGCTGCCCTAGAATGCTTCCAGCCTAGCAAGAGAGGTATGGGATAATGAGAAATCAGCCATCCTGGCTCCAGAGGAGCTGCTTGCTGCAGCTCCTTCCTGCCAGCATCTGATAGATATTTCACAACCTCAGGCCAAGCTGCCATTGCCTCAGGAAGCATTTCTGGTCTCCTGCCTAAATCTCCCTTACAGCAGTTTCAGTCCACTTCTTCATTCCATGTCTCCTGTGCATGTGGAGAAGATTTATTCTCCTTTTAAAGAATCTGTAAGGTTGGAAAAAATTGCTAAGATCATTGAGGCCGGTAGCTGCAGTTTTGTGTCTGTGTAGTGTGTTACATGTGGGGAAATAGCCATTTCCTCCCTTGCCCCCAAAGCAGATGCAGCAGATGCATCTGATGTTGGAATGGAACCTGTGCCACAGGAATAGGGCCATGCTGTTTGTGCCCTTGCTTACACAGCTCCTTGGAAAGTGCTGAGACAGGGAAAAGCTGTGGCTGAGGACCTGTCGGCCTGACCACCAGCACGTCGTGCAGGGATGAGGGGACAACAAGACCACCTTGCTCTGTGCCATCTTTTAATGCTCTGCCATTCCCTGGCTAGTGGTAGGAGCAGAAACATCACTGCTGGCATCCTGCAATGCTTTGTGATGCTTACCTCATCCTCAGGCTGTGTCTGCAGGAGGAGGAGGGGAGCACGGCAGGATAATGAGAGGATTACTTACAGCCAGCCTCCTCGAGCCCTGCAGTTCATCTGTGCTGCTTTCAGAGCTGTGGCGGGGGGAGTGGGGAGGGATAATTTAGGAACATGAGGCAGAGAAGTGATTAAATTGGGACGTGGAGCTGCTCTCTCCTGGGTGCAACCCAGCACCTCCTTCCAGTGCTTGGGGCTCCCCTTTTCCTCCCTCCAGCATGGACGGGGCTCAGCTATGCAAGCAGCGGCTTATTCCAGTTATTAAACTGTGCACCTGCAAGTTCTGCTCCCTTGTGCTTTCCCAAGCAAGAGCCCAGCAATCCCTGTGGGTTCCACAGCCCAGTGATCCCAGTAAGAACTCCTGCAGCCCAGAAATCTCTGCTGCTCCCACTGTTCCCATCCCCAGGGCTGCTGCGGCTGCAGCAGCGATTCTGTGCCTGAAGCCTTCAAAATCATCACTAGCTCAGTCCTTGTGTCTATCCCTGGAGCATCCCTGAGCTACACCTGGGGCTAAAGGTCCACAGGCTCAGTTACTCACTGCCATTTAAAGGGGTTAGGTGGCAGCCTCAACACTGATTTTCTCTCTAGTACAAATCCCATGTTATTCCCCTCTGGATTTGCATTTCTTCTTGTCCTTCTGCACCTGCCTTATGGGAACTGTCCTCCCAGGGCACACCAAACCAGCACTGCCCTTCCAGCTACTCTCCCAGTCTTCCCAGTCCTGCGGCATCACTGGAGAGGCTCAGCCAACCCTAGCTGCTGCCTGTCCACTCCTATGCTATCTGTGGGGATTATCATCCAGGACTCACATTAACCCTCTTAGCTCAGCCCAGAGCATGTGTGTCAGAGCTGCCCCATGGCTCATAAAGCCCTTCCCAGTTCCCAGAGCCCCAGGACTGGCCACTCCAGCACTGACCCATATACTTCTCTGCAGCTCTGGATTGATTTCCTGTAGCCTGATTACACCATTGCCATAGCTCCCAGAAAACAGGGGACTTTATTTATATTTTTAAGCTAATTTGGAGAAGGATACTGCTCTGTAAAACAGGTGCATGGTCACCCCCAGGGAAGCAGCAAGCAGCTGCTCCTGAAGCTCCATGAAACAGGGCTCTGGGAGCTGTGCATGGAAATGGTTTCATTTTACATCTGCTTGGAATTGAAGGTATAGATGGGGCAGCCAGTGTTTTCTCTTACAATTACAGGCTGCCATCTTAAAGCCATGCTGATGCTGTTTAGTTTGGATTTGTTTTCCTCTGACAATACAATTTTCAGGAACAAATTCCTGTAGAAGGGCTGTCTGGGTGCCAATGTCTGCTGCCATCCCCCTTCTTTCTATGTGCATTAATGAGCAGGCAATTAAAAATCAATTAATACATGTTCTGTGCAGAGCATGTTATCACTGTAGGATAGTGTGTGACACATGAACCCACCAATTTTGTAATCCTATTTAAGAATAGACCTGTAAGTGTGCTCCAGAGGCCCCACTGGCCTCCCAGGTGCCAGAGAATTACATTCCAATCCTTTAATACCCAGCTGGCTGCATCCCTGGCACCCCCTGCTCTGCTGGGGAAGACCCCGAGCTTTGAGTACCACAGTCTAACAGGGATTTCTGTGCATATTTAGAAATAAATGTTTTTAAATAGACTAAGTATCAATAGTTACAAGGCTCATTTAATAACTCTGGTCTTTTGCACCTTAAAAGGCTGACTGAGACCCCTGCTAGGAGAGCTGAGAGGTGTGACTGCCCTTGACTTTCCTCCACAGGGGAACATAAAAGTCACTCTCAGCCCATCCCTCTGTGAGGACTTTCCTTCTCTTCCCCAGCCCTTCACTGGGCTCCCTTTTCCTCCTGTGTCCCTCTGGATCTTTTTACTCGCCTTTGTCCTGCTGACAATGGATTTATTACTGAGATTAAAGCAGAGTCACTAAAGAGGGTTCAGCCTGTGCCTCTCTGGGTGCCTGTTGAACACCTGCTGTTTAATGAAGAAAGACTCTGTCATCTCAGTAAGGACATTTCCCTAGAGAACAGCAGTGTGGGGATAGGGGCAACTAATTAAATTCCCATCAATTGCACAAGTTCTCACATAATTTGGCTCATAACCCTTAGCAGCTTTAGCAACCCTACCCTGGTTCTGGCTCAGCACTGTCCTTGCTGCTCACAGTTCAGTCCTGTCTGGGTCAATATCAGGGTATTTGTGTAGTGTAAGGCTCAAGTGCTAGCCTACCCCAGCCCCAAGGGGTCCTGGTTTCTGCAGGTCTGGCTGGAGCTTGTCCTTGTGACTGGAACCCCAGTGGCAGCAGAGTGGCAGTGGGCAGCATGACCTTCCCTTTCCCCACTTTCTGGAGGGACTTTCCTGAGCATTGACTGGGAAGCAGCTTCCTACTTTGAGTCCTGGGGACACAGAGATCACAACCAGCCAGAGCCGTTGCAGAAACAATGTTTATGAGGATGGCCAAATCAGCCTGTTGCTCACAAGCCACAACACAGAGGTGCCAAGCAGGGCCACAGCTCCGGTGGCGGCAGCGTGGAGACGAGGCGAGGCATGGAGCAGTGCTGGCAGACAGAGGGATCCACCGGAGCCAGGATATCCTACAGCCTCTCTAGGGCCCCCCAGGGACTGGCCAGCAAGAACTAATGGAACAGCTTGCCCACAGTCCCCAGCTCCTTGCAGCATGCAGAGGATGAGGATGGAGCAGGGTGTCCATGCTGCAAGGCTTGTCAAGTTGGCAACCTCATGCTTGACTGACTTCCAAAATACGCTGAAACTCTCTTCCCTTCTGCTGTAAGTCTGCCCATGGGCAAAACAGCCAGCTGGCTGCAGCAGTGCTGCTGGGGACCCCCCCATGACACCCTTGTAGCTGGGGTGACCCCAGAGTACGGGAATGATTTCTGGGGAGGAGGCAATACTGAAAAGCACCTGTTGAGCCTGTCCCAAGCCCCAGAGAACCTGGAAGGGGCATCATGGGGGGCTGAGTCCCCATGGTGGGGCAGGCGGTGCTGCTGGGGTGCAGGAGCAGTGGGGAGCTGGCTCCAGGCAGACCAGCCCAGGAATGCCACTGGGGACCTTCAGGGACAAGGCAACATACCTGGGGTCCTGAGCACCCATACCCTGCTCAGGACTGGGGCAGGAGCCTGGCCATGGCATTATCTTCCAAAGGGCATGGCCCCCAGACCACCCCTCAGACAGACAATTCCAGTGGCTGGGAAGATGCTGCTGGACTTCTGCTGTGCCAGCCTCCACTGGCTTTCCTGGGGTGCCTGCCCAGCTACCCACTCTGGCTATATCCCTTCTACGTGTCACGTCTCAAGCTACCTGCCAGCTTCCTCAGCCCCAGCCTCTGAGGAGAGCAGCTCTGGGGATGGGGATGGCAGGGGTGCCTGTGGGGATGCATGACTGGCCCCTGCCTCCTTCTGAAGGGGACTCTACTCAGGACGAGAATCAGGACAGGCAGCACTGGCCTGCCTGTCCTGGTTCCTGGTGAAGCTCTGCATGCCCAGCTGCATGGATGTGCTGGCAGACAGGAGACATGCTGCGCAATGCCAGGGTGTGCTCGGGAAGAGGTGACAAGGACACAGCTCCTCACAGGTAGCATAGGCACTGGGCTGAGACCCAGCTCCCAAACACAGGGGATGGGGAGGGAGGCAACAGGCCCCTCCACACTCTTTCAGAAGCACGTGGGGAAGGGTGAGCATCCTCATCTTCTCCAGGTGGAGCCCCACACCCAGGGCAGCCCCAGTGGCTCTGCTGTCAGAGGGACCAGGAGGAGGGGGGTGGGTCTTTGGCCTCACTGTGGGAGGAGATTCCGACGCTCCCATCTCCAGGTGCCCCTGTTGCCAGGAATGTCATCTGTTGCAGTCATTGGTGTCAGTGTCTGGCAGCCCAGTGGCAGCCTGGGAGCTGGGCTGGACTGCCTGCACCCTCTCCTCCAGGCTGCCACCCGGGAACACCACGTAGCGGGCGCTGACACGCTGGGGCCGTGGCTCCCGCAGGTTCTCCTTGCTGTGCCAGATGCCATAGCTGAAGTAGACGAGCAGGCCTGCAGCGGGGACAGGGACAGCAGAGGTTCTAGCACAGCCTGGCTGCTGGCACCATCACAGTGTAATGGGGCATGGATGTGGCCAGCAACCCGGTGGAGCAAAAAGCTAAAGCACCATGGGGGCTTAACTGAGCTGTTTGCAAGAGGAAAAAGGTCCTGCAGCATGTTAAGAGCAAGGGCAGCACCCTCAGTTCCTGGGAAAGGGAAGGATTTCCTGAGCCCCAGGGAGCTGCCTCACGAGCAGGGGGTGGTTCTGTACCAGAGTTTTAAGGAGGATCTGAACTTCAACAGGAACAAGCTGTAATGGTCTGGGAAACAGAGAGGCTCAGGAGATACTGGGAGACCTCGACTTGTGTCTCCAAAGGGGAATCAGAAAAGGGCAGGATATACTTTATAGACTCATAAGTGGGGGAGAAGAGCTGCCAAGGCAGCTGGAGAGTGCCAAGACAAACTCTGTTCCCCCTCCCCGGAGCAGCCCTGGGAGCACTCACCTAAGAGGAGCCAGACAGCGAAGCGGAGCCACGTCATGTAACTGAGCTTCAGCATCAGGTAGATGTTGAGGATGATGCTCAGTGCTGGGGACAGGGGTACCAGGGGGATCTGCAGGAGAAAAGAAGCTGGCGGGGGTGAGACCTGCAGGAACACATTCTCCATCTTTAAAATCATAGGGACTAAAGGACAGTCACCATGGGATTTCTAGAAGTGGCACTTTTCTTTAAGGAAAAGGAACAATGAAGCCATGAGCTGGGAGCCAGGCTGGAAGGGTGGGCACAGGAATCATCACAAGGACCAAACAAGCTCCTGGCATGATCCTAAGCCAATGTGGTCCTTGCTGGAGGAGCCAGGGCAGGGGCATGGCAGGGAAGTGGTATCACCACTGGTGTTATGAAGCTGCACTGACTACATCAGGATGGGCTGAAAAGAAGGAGAGGGGGAGCACAAGAGGCATAGAAGTGGTTTGGAGGCTGAAAATGAGCTCCATCACACAGCTGAAGGGCAACTAAAGTAAGGAGCTGAGGAACTGTGGGGGTGGACATGAGCAATCCCTGGTTCCCATGAGATGTTTCCCCATCCCATGGGATGGACACAGAACTGCTGGGGATGTCCCTTCCTGGGGACTTGTGACCACACAGAGCAACAGCAGAGGCACCAACACTCCCCACACCTAGTGTCCACAAACACCCTCTTCCTCCTCCCCTCCCTCCTCCTCCTTCAGCAGTTGTGGTGCTTTCAACGAAGTGCTGTGCCTGGGAGCCCTGCAAGTCCATCAGAGATGCTCCCACTTCTCCTCATCCCTGCAGAGGGATTCCCTGCCTGGGCCCTGGGCATACCTGGAAGGTCAGGGTGCTGTGCTGCTGCTCGTGTGCCCAGATGAGGAGAAGGCTGAGCAGGAAACCCAGACTGAAGAGGACCAGCAGCAAGGAGTAGCTCCAGGTGGGCAGGTGGAGGTGGGTGTTGCCAAATACTAAGACGGAGCAGAGGCAGATGGCAGACACCATGAGGGTCACCACGGCCACTGTGACCACCTCACCCGGGTAGAAGTCGCTGAGAAACTCCAGGTAGGGCTCAAATGCTGCCTTCAGCTGCCCTGGTTCCCGATGCTCTTTGCTCTTGTCCCTGTCCACCAGCTGCAGCTTGTCAGAAAAGGACTCGTATTCCTTCAGCTCGCCCCTGGACGGGCCCTCATGGGGCTCGGGGTTGGGCTGGCCACTGGCTGCTGGGGCAGGCACATCCCCCTTCTGCTGCTGGAAGCGCAGGACGATGATGCTGGCAGCCACAAAGGTGTAGGCCAGCAGTGTGCCAATGGACAGGAACTGTACCAGGGCCTCTAGGTCAAAGATGAGGGCCAGCAGGGCCATGAGCAGCCCGAAGACCACGATGCCAACGACAGGCACCTGTGTGCGGGGGTGGACTCGGGAGAAGACCTGAAAGAAGAGCCCATCCTCGGCCATGGCATAGACGATACGTGGCAGGGAGAAGAGGTTGCTCAACAGAACTGTGTTCATTGCTAAGGGACAGGTAGAAGAAGGAAGACCCCATCAGACCCAAACCCAAACTGGAGATTGTTCCCAGCCCCCAAGGCAGAGGGGTGGGCAGCTCCCTCCCACTGCTGCCTGTACTCACCACAGATGGAGCCAGCAGCCACCAGAAACCCTGCCCAGGCATAGCCCCTCCTGTAGAACGCATCGGCCAGGGCAGAGTCAGGGTCCAGCGTGTGCCAGGGCACCATCAGCGTCAGCACAACTGACACCAGGATGTAGGCACCGGTGGCCAGCCCCAAGGAGAAAGCAATGGCCCTGGGGACAGCCCTCTGTGGGTTCCTGGCCTCTTCGCTGGATGCTGCAATGACATCAAAGCCCACAAAGGCATAGAAGCAGGTAGCTGTGCCAGCCATGATGCCCGACAGCCCATATGGGGCAAAGCCACCCTCCTGAGTGCTCCAGTTCTTGGGCTGTGCAAGGACAAAGCCCATAATGAGGATGAAGAGGATGACACCCATGCTGATGGCCGAGAAAACGTGGTTGAGCCAGGAGGACACTTTGGCGCCAAAGGAGATGAAGGCGGTGGCTACCAGCAGGATGGCAGCTGCCAGGAAGTCTGGGTAGCGAGCCAGAAATGGCATCTGCCAGACACCCACATGGGTCTCAGTGAAGTTCTTGATCTTGTGGTTAAAGATGGAGTCCAGATAACCACTCCAGGCCCTGGCTACTGCAGCGCCCCCAATCATGTACTCCAGCAGCACATTCCAGCCGATGAGGAAAGCCCAGATTTCACCCACGGACACGTAGGTGAACATGTAGGCAGAGCCTGTCTTGGGCACACGGGCTCCAAACTCAGCATAGCAGAGAGCAGCCAGGAGTGAGGCAAAGCCGGCGATGATGAAGGAGATGATGATAGCAGGGCCAGCGATCTCCTTGGCCACGGTGCCTGTGAGGACATACAGCCCAGAGCCCACCATGCCTCCGATGCCCAGAAGTGTCAAGTCGATGGTGGAAAGGCATCTGTTAAAGGATGTCTCCATCATGTCATCCTCCAAGGTCTTTACCCGGTTGAGCTTCTGGCAGAAGCGGATCAGGTCAGTGGAGCGGGGCAGCCATCTGGCCATCCTGGAGGCAGTAGGCCCTGCCCTCAGCAGAGTAAGGGGTCCTTGGTAGCAAGATCCTGCCTGGAGACCTGGTAGAAGGGCAGGAAGGGATGAACATTCCCTTGGCAGTGAGGTATCAGGTGCTGGGGACAGGGTGGAAAAGCCATCAGGGCACATTCCAGGTGTCCCTGGCTCCTCTGCCAGCATGGAGCTCAGCACAGAGTGTTCTCCTCCAGGGATGGCATAGGACAGGGACATGTACCAGTGTGCCACGTGGCAGGCAAACAATAGCACTCCCAGGGCAGCAGCTCCTCCTTAAAGCCCGAACCAGTCTGCCCTGGCCCTGATGAAGGTTCCCTTGCTGCCTCCTCTCCACCTTAGCCAACATCTACCTGAACTTCACCTTGCTGTACTAGGACCCCACCATGGTGGGGGGGCATGCAGCATCTCCCTGCTCCCAGGGTCCTGCTGCTTCCCCAGGGAAAGCTCAGGCATGATGCAGAGGCTGCATCAGAAGTCCAGAGCAGCTCTGATGGGAGTCCCCAGCCAGACCAAGGAACAACCAGTGCCAGGGACCAGCCACTCTGGCAGCTGCTTCTGTGCCAGTGGGAGGACACACCTCTAGGGACCTTCAGGTGCTGCTTCCCAGCTCTATGGGGTGATTGGTGACTTTGGGGACACTCTCCCCTCCCAGCTGCCCTCCTTCCTGTGCCAGAGACCCCACCCTTACGTGAACAACATGTCCTGCTCGGAGGGCTGGTGCATCCCCGCTCCATGGTCCACGTCTCAGAGGCCAAAAGGTCGTGGAAAGCCCACTGGGACATGATGGAATGACAGGGCCGATGATGGCCCATGAGGACAACGGGTACAATCCGTGGTGGCTGAGACTCCCATCCCTGCACATCCAGGTCCCCGCAACTGGAGGCGTTGGCAGTACCGAGGTCCCCAATCCCAACAAACGCAACAGGCGCAGCTGGGAGGATGCGGAGCTCGGTGCTCACTGACACGGAGCATCCCCGGAGTTCGGAGGGTGGCCGAGGGAGGGGACCCCCGGACCGAGGAGGGTGTGTAGGGGTTCCAGATTCATCCTGGGCGGGGAGAGGCGATAGTTTCGCCCCTGCTCAGCCCTGCCACGATGCCGGTTCCGGGCGGCGCCGAGCCCCGGCCCCGATCCCAGCCGCGCTCCCCCGGGACGCTCCCCACAGTGCCAGTCCCAGCCCGGCTCCCCGTCCCGGGGGTCGCCGCTCACCTGCGAGGGTGGTCCGGGGCCCAACACCGGCCCCGGCCTCACCTGCTCAGCGCCGCCGCCGCCCGGCTCCGCCTCCCCGGGCTCGGCGGAAGGGCGGGGCCGGGCGGAGATCGGGCGAGCCCCGGGCGCCATCCCCGGGGGTGTCTCCCCGGAGCGAGGGGCAGAGATTGGGGGGTACCGGGACTGCAACTCCGGCCCCTGGGAGGGGCGGACACGGGGGGGTCCCCATGACCCCAGGGTGGGCCCCCCGGGATTGTGTGCGCGGCTGGAGCCACAGGGAAACGGGATACAGGGTGGTCATGGAGATATTCCAAAAGCTGGAGCCCTGGGCTGCTCTGGAGACAGGCTGAGAGAGCTGCGGGTATTCAGCCTGGAGAAGAGAAGGCTCCAGGAAGACGTTAGAGCTCTTTCCCATGCCTAAAGGGGTTCCAAGAGAGCTGGAGAGGGACTTGGGACAAGGGCCTGGAGTGATAAGGGGGGGTATGGCTTCCCACTGCCAGAGGGCAGGGAGATGGAATATTGGAAAGGAATTCTTGGCTGTGAGGGTGGGCAGGCCCTGGCACAGGTTGCCAAGAGCAGCTCTGGCTGCCCCTGGATCACTGGAAGTGTCCAAGGCCAGATTGGACACGGCTTGGAGCAACCTGGGATGTGTTCCTGTTCATGAGCTTCTAATCCAAGGCCTCTTCTAGCCCAGACTGCTCTGTGATTCTGTGACGGAGCAGTTATCCCAAATCACATCCACTGGATGCAGTACTGGATGGAGCAAAGGGCTGAGACCCTGCTCCTCTGTCTCTACTCACTCTGCTCTGGAGCTGCTCTCTGAAGGGCAGCACATCCTCTGTGCTCACGTGTTTGTCATGGAGAAACTGAAGTGTGGGGAGGGTGAGCTCCTGAACAGGCCCCTCCAGCTCACAGTCCTCCTGCCTGGCCAGGAGCACAGAACCTGAGGAAAAGCCTGTGGTGCTTCCACCTCGCTCTGCAGGGCAATGAAGGGGACTCACCCCTATTCATCTCTAACTGAAAAAGTGTTTCTTTTCCAGAAGTGCTTCACCTCCTCTTGAACCATCACAAACTTCCTGCCTCTGCAGAACCCTGGGGCAGGAGTTTCCCAAGCAGTCACCCATCCCACCCAAACCTGCCTGTTACAGGTACCCTGCAGCATGGCTGCTCCTGTATTTCTAGAGTGAAATCCCTCTCAATGTCACTCATAATTTTATCTGTATTATTTTTAATCATATTTATTAACCCTGGCCCTTCTTGTGCCCTTTGTCAAAAACAAAGGAATCCAGCTCAGCTGGAAGGTGTTCCAGATCCCTAGTGTCCCCAGGGCCTTTGCAGAGCTTGTTCCATCCCTGCTGTGCCTTTGTCAGGGTGAAGGGATTTGCATTTAGGTGCTTCACAGCAGCAATATGTTTTTCATTTTCTTCTCTGATCCCCTTCTCATGTCTCATCTAATTTTCTAATGGCTCCTAGGCACTTAAGCTGACATTTTCATGGACCCACTAGTCATCACCCTCAAGCTGCACCCACAACTCAGAGCTCACAGTGCAACACTTGAGGGCTCCCATGTGAACACATTCACCTTTATCCACACTGGGTCGACCTCCTTGTGTGGAGGGCATCTTGCTCTTCTCCTCAACAGCCCAAAATACAGAAAAAGGAAGGAATAAACAGTACTTGTTTCTTCCTGCCACCCATCACTCACCTTCCACCAGCTCCTGAGTGAACATGGGACTGGTATGGAGACATAGCTCCCGCACTAGTCACCTTGCACCTGAACAGGGAGCTTGATCTTCAGGTTGCATGCCCTCTCCATGTTACTTCTGGCACACATGGAGCTCTGGGCAGGCACTTTCGGTCCAGGTCTGTGGATGGCTGAAGCCAAACACATGTTCCTGAGACACCGGTTGAGAGTTTGGGAGCTGCAGAGGTCACTGGATCAAGAAGCTGAGACAGCCAAAGCCCAGCAGAACTTCCAGCCCCCTCAGGTCTGCCCTGTGTTACCAGCAGTATCGTAGCTGCAGTGGCTGGGGCACAACAATGCTGTGGGATGGTGTCACCATAGTGACACAATGACACTTGCTTGGAAAAATATCAGTATCCTCCACATTGCACAGTCCAGCTTCAGGGGCTGAGCAAGTGTTCCTCTGCTGAAATCCTGCTGATATGATCACAAGCCATCTCAGGGGCTTTGCTCCCTTAAGATAACCTTTCTCACCAGCTACCTACATCTAACCCCCTGCAGCTCTCCATCCTGGCCTTTCTGAAACTCAACCTGACCATAGGCATGGAAAATTTCAGCTTGGATCTGATCAACTGCCTTGCAGAGCAGGCAGGAAGCCCAAGAGCTGCTGCTGTCCTGGCAGTGCCAGAACAGTGCCTGTGATCCCTGGCACTGGCTCTCCTTCGAGAGACAGCAGCAATCCTGGATCATGGAGACTCTGGACCAAAGTGGACTCCATTCCTCATCCCACAGGGCACCACAGCAGGGCTGAAGCCATGGGCAGTAACCTCAATCTCAGCTCCTCCAGCCACACCTTCACTCTGCTGCTGCTGCAGCCATTCCAGAGAGCTTGTGTAGAGGAAAGGGAAGTTTCTGGGAGGCAGTGTGACCCCCAATACCTGGGCATCCTTTCCTGCCATGGAATCCATTGTTCACCTCTGCCTTCCCTATCCTCACCTCACAGTTTCCTTGCCAGTAGCTTTGGTCACAAACCCGACCACAGATGCTGACTTCACCCAGTCAGCACCAGTGGCTACCCAGGAGGATGAAGGTGTCACCAGAGTGGAATGTTGCCCACCTTGTCCCTCACCACTGCTCAGCAGTGTAGCACAGAGCTCCCACCTGAGGGTCCAGTAGCAACACAGCTCCAGGAGCTCTGCTGGGGACCCTGTGGTGGTTAGCAGGTCCCACACCAGCCCTTTCCAGAAGGGGACTCTCATTCAGGACGTGAAGACTCCACACAAACAGTCGACCTTGTCTCCAGCTGCTGAACCACAGCAGCATCATCCCAATGGGGAGGGAACACCCACACACAATGGAAACAGGAGGGGGCCTGAGCTCTGAATTTCCAAAAGCCTCCTTGGTCCTTGTAGCCCTGATCTTGTGTTTGTCTCCTCCAGCAGCAGCTCTCCCCACCATAAGGCCACCCACAAGTTCTTTTAACACCCTGAAATATCTCAGAAACACTCCAGATTCCTCCCTAGCTTCCATCTAAAGCACCACAAGCCCCACACTTATTAACTGAGGACAGGACAAACACAACCACTGGTATTCAGAAAGCTGCAGCCCCAGAAGGGGAGTGTTTTATTTCTCTTAATTTGGAAACTGGTTTAAAAGAACAAAGTAAAAGCTCTGCTTTCTGAGTCAGTGGAACACTGCAAACACTAGTCCAGTAACCCTGGGCTGAGGCCTGAATCCTCCTTTAATACAGATAATGCTGGCCAGCACAAAGATAAACTAATACAGACAATGCTGGTACCAGACTGAATGAGACTCTGGGAAGGGTCTGCCTAAGAGGTTGTTTCTGCCTCAACAACACACAGAAGCACCCTTGGAATTGTTCCCCCCTGCCCCAGTAATATAATCTAAACACAGGGTCACCTTCACACAGTGGGGCTCCATGGGCTGCCTGAGTGCTCAGCCCAGCCTTGGCTCAGTGATGGCCTCAGCATCACTGCAGGACATTCCTCGCAGATGACCACGCTCCAACAGCTCCCAGCTGAGCCAGATGCAGCTGACATGCTCTGAAGATCAGAGAGCCATCCCCAGGCTCCCAACCACCCCCTGTGCTGGGCTCTGCTTGCCCCAGCTCTAATCTAAGTGCCTCAGCAATTTCTTCTACTCCTGTAGCCTCTTCCTGACACAAAACAAAGCAAATGCATGGACGGTCTGTTGTTTAGAGGGAAGACAGTGGCAAAACTCTGAGAAGTGAACAGCAGATTTGCTCTTTCAGGAAGAAGTCTTCTCAGCCTCAGCTTCCTTCTGCTGCAGCTTCCGAATCAGCTCCAGCAAATTCATCTGTAGAGTCAGCTCCTGCAAAGGAAGAAAGAAGTTCGTGCAAGTAGATGATCCCATTCCCTGCTGCAGGAAACAGGAAGGACTGGCCTGTACCACCTCAAAAGCTTCTTGTTCTTAGGGAATAAAAAAAATCAACTGGGAAGCTAAAACCCAAATGCTTCATTTCTTCAGGTGTTTCTCTAGAACATGGAGCAGTGACACCTTACCAGAGTTGCTGCAAACTGTGGCTGTCTTAGGAATCCCAGCGCTTGAGGATTCATTAAGGATCCAGAGAGGCTCTTTCTTCTTGACCATGGTAAATGTCAGAGCTAGGGGCTATGAGGGCTGGCCAGTTCTGCAGGCTGAGGAGGGGCAGCAGCCCCAGAGGAGGTTCTCCAGGCCCCTCCCCGCATCCTCCACAGCATCTCCAACTCCCTAACTCCTTCCCAGCACAGAATGGCAGGAAGAGGAGGAATCACTTTGGGAACCGTCTAAGTGGGATCCAAGGCAGGTGCAACACATGGCTGTGCTGGTGCATCAAATTCCCTGCAAGGATTTCATTCCCCATTCCTGGAAAACACCCTTTTCCAGGACCACAATCAAGTGGAGACATCAACATTAACTCATGGTTCCTTTGCCACCTGCTCATTCTTTAGTTACATCTAGTTCAGAGATAACATAGTGGAGCCAATAATTTACAAGTGTAGGTCTGTGACTCAGCCCTGCAGACACGGAGCTATGGAAATAAAAATCTATTTTTGAAAAAATATATCCCTGGCACAAGGAGGCATTTCATATAGACTGGAGGGGAAACACATCAGCTGATGGGAACCGCGTGAACAGATTCCAGCAGGGATTTCTTGGTGCCACTCACAGGCACAAGCCAAGATCCAGATTTGGCTTGGCACCTGTCCTAAAGGCAAATACACACAAACCCAGCAAAGAGGAACCCTAATAAAGGTTATTATTTACAAAAACAACATAAGGGGCAGGGCAGGAAGGAGAGAACAGGCTCTCTGCATTATACAGCAGGGGAATAGCAACACTGAAAAAGTGAGAGGCTTGTTCAAAGCTCCACAACTGGGAATCATGAGGGTGGGTGTTAGAAAATGGCTGTTTAGCTTCATTTAAGCTGTTTTTTCTCAGCAGTAGGCCTTTATCGAAGTGACATTTAATCAGCTGAAAAAACAGAGTTAAGAACAGCCTGTCTCTGTGCTCCCTGCAAACTTGTATGGCTTTACAACAGGACTTGGGAATTTTGAGGTTTTTTGTTCCTGTGGTGGCACAAGGACAATGTGGACAAACTCAGGCGACTCTTCAGATGTTTTGACAGCAAATGCCCTGGGGAAACTGGCAACAATTCTTTAGTCACAGCCTGAGATCATCAGGTCCAGCAAGTCACATGCAAGAATGAACAATGTGCCTAATAAACAGTCTTGAAGTCAGTTTTTATAGCTATGCTGAATATAAACACAGTAAATTAATTATTTTAGTACTTTTCAAATCCATTTGAGAGTCACAGGACTGCAGGCTGTTGGCAGTGTTTTTTCCCTCCACAATGGAAAAAAGGACTGCAGGAAGTTGGGAATGGTGCCAAATGGTACCTAGGTTTCTGCTCTTTTGTTAGCAACTGAGCACAAGGTCTATCCAGCACATGCCACCCACCAGCGGGGAGGCAAAGGATGGATTGTTCTGTCTGACACACCCATCCCTGATTCATCTACAGTGAGAGTCTTTTAAACACTGAAGATATTAACCCAAGAGCACTGTCAAACAATCATGGAATGGTTCGGGTTAGAAGGGATTTTTTAAGGTCATTCATTCCCACCCCTTACTATGGGCAGGGACACCTTCCACTATCCCAGGTTGCTCCAAGCCCTGTCCAGCCTGGCTTTGGACACTTCCAGGGATCAGGAGGCAGCCACAGCTGCTCTGGGTAACCTGTGTCTTACCAGCCTTCCAGAGGATTTCTCCTCAATATCCCGCCTAACCCTCCCTATCCCACCCTCTGGCAGTGGGAAGCCATTCTCCCTTATCCTGTCACTCCAGGTTCTTGTCAAAATGCCTTTCCTGCCGTGCCTGAACACCAACCTGGGGGTTGGTGGTGATGTAGAAGCCAGACACCCCAGCCTTCTCCAGGGTGCTCTGCTGGTCGATTACTTTTTGGTCCAATTCCAAGACTATCTTCTCATCCATCATTCGCTGTTCCTCTCGTATCTGTTGCTCCATAGCCTGGAAAGCATAAAAGTCAATGGGAAAGTGAAATATCTGCCTTCTTCCCAGCTTTTTCTCATCTCTAAGACATTTACTGGAACCCAAGAGCAACCAGGCTCTGAATCTCTCCTGATGAGTCCAAGGATAGCAGTGGGCAACCAGCACAAGCCCAGGTCTTAACACCTCCATCTGCAAAGCTGCCACTCAAGAAAATGCAGGGAAGTCAAGACACTCTCTGAGTGTCTGGAGGCCAGGAAAGACCCCTGCAAACGGGGTCCAGGAAAGAGGAACCGGAATCAGTCAGCGTCCGAATCACTTTCCCTGATGAGTCCTCTGAGCTATGGCTGAGCTCAGCCCAAGAACTCTGTGCCACTCCCAGGTGAGGCCAAAGGAAGCCTTGGAGGAACAACTTAGGCCACTGAAGCTCATCAAGATGGTTCCCTGGACACTAATATGGAACTGGAGCTGTAAACCCCATACAGATCCTGTATGTGAAAGGATCTGAATGATGGACTCTATTTTTGACAGACTGCAAACATTATGAAAGAAGGACTTTGCCAGAATAGCTCCAACCAGGACATGGCCACTCCTGCCTCAACAACATCTGCCCAAACTTCAGCAGAGAGTCTCTGTGCTGCCTCCAGAGAAGAAATGGAGCCCAGCAAACATGTAAATGACACAGGCATGCTGGAAAACAGGAGCAGAAGCAGAGATCAGGATTGCAGGGGACAAGCAGAGCACAGATCAAGTAAAGAGCCCCATGTGTGCAGAGGTGAGACAATCTCACTAGGCTGCCTTGAGCAGCAGACTTCCTTTGCAAGCCACAGGGAGCACCAGGAAACATCAAATACCATCAAAAAGCAATGACAGGCTTATTTTTGTAGGGTGGGCAGCAGAGTGAGGGGGCAGATTCTGCCCCTCTGCTCTGCTCAATGAGGCCCTGCCTGCAGAGCTGCCTCCAGCTCTGGGGGCCCACCACAGGAAGGACATAGAGCTGCTAGAGCAAGTCCAGAGGAGGCCAAGGAGATGCTCCAAGGGTTGAAGTTTCTGTGTGACCTTAAGAGCTCTGTCCAGTGCCTAAAGGGGCTCCAAGAGAGCTGGAGAGGGATTTGGGACAAGAATAGAGTGACACAAGGGGGAATGGCTTCAAATGGAGAGGGCAGGATTAGGTAAGATGTTAAGAGGGAATTCTTCCCTGTGAGGATGGTGACACACTGACAAAGGTTGCCCAGAGAAGCTGTGGCTGCCCCATCCCTTAAAGTGTCCAAGGCCAGGTTGGTTGAGGCTTGGAACAACCTGGGATAGTGGCAGTTGTCCCCACCCATGGCAGGGTGTGGGACTGGACGAACTTGAAGGTCCCTTCCAACCCAAACCATTCCATGATTCTGTGCTTCTCCTGCTAGAAGTATGAAATAAATAATCCACTAGAGAGCATCCTAAGGAAGGCAATGAACATGGTGAAGGGCTTTGAGGAGAAGCCATATGAAGAGCAGCTGAGGACACCTGGTCTGTTCAGCTGGAGGAGACTGAGGGGAGGTTCACTGAAATTACAACTTCCTTGAAAGGGGAAGAGGAGGGGCAGACACTGGTCTGTTCTCTGTGGTGATCAGTGATAGCACCTGTGGGAATGACTTGAAGTTCTATCAGGGAGGGTTAGGCTGGGTATCAGGGAAAAGTTCTTCCCCATAGGGAGGCTGGGCACTGCCCCGAGGCTGCCAGAGCTCCAGGAGCATTTGGACAGCACTGCCAGGGATGCCCACGGTGGGATTGTTGCAGGGCCAGGAATTGGACTGGATGGCCCTTGTAGGTTTCTTCCAACTCAGCTTATTCTGTGATTCTGTGAAAAGCCACAAGTTTCAACATTTTATTCATGCAACATGTAACAGAGAACATAGGCACATGTTCACCTGGAAACATCCTTGTGGTTAAACTAGCCCCACTGCACAGAAAGGCAGAAGTCACAAATCCCAGGATTTCCTACACCAGTGGCTGGTGGTTAAAAAGGCCTTGGAGGGGAGTTGAACCAGCCTCCACCCTGCCACAATTCCAGGTGAAAATTCAGAATTTGTGTGACAGAACTCTTGACCATGAACAGTCTGAGGAAGGGCTGAGGTGTGTCTGCAGCAAGGGTATCCATGGCTCTCTGAAAATGGTGTGAACTATCAAAGAGCAGTTATCACTCACATGGAGCAGGAACTACCTCTGGATGTAAAGCCCATGATAAGTACATTACAGTGAGAAACCTTCACAGAAGTACCTGCAATTATGGAGGATGCAGAACTTGGATCCACTAGAAGGTGACCATACAAAAGCTGCTCTCAGAGAAAACACTGAGGGCAGGATCTCATGGCAATAAATGGGTAGAAACTCAAGGAAATTCCAGCCTCAAGAGATGTCAAGTCAGGGTGATGACTGCTCCTTCTCCAAAGGATGCCGAGGAACCTAAGCAAGCTCTGTCCTCACACTTTCTTCAGTCCAGGGGTTCGCTCCCTTTGTGGGAGATACAACAGATTAATATCCCTCATTCCCCAGACTTTCCTTTCTCCCAC